>JAKSZP010003975.1:0-300566 GCA_022478985.1 Massospora cicadina
GTACCCGTGTTCTCTATGGTTCATCCCATACAGTGGATAGTTCGGAGGATATGTTTGAAATGAGGGGAGGTTCCATGCAGACCCGTTGCAGTAGGGTGTTTGCAAGGTATGAAAGTAGTATGGGTGGACTATGCGGGCTGGTTAATTTGAGCGCCTGTGCAAAGTTAGTCCTTGCTGCTCTGGACCAATGTTGTTGCGGGAGGTCTGGAGCAAGAACTTCCTTTATCCAGGTACCTAGGATGTGATTGGCGTGTCTCTTAAAAATCTATTAGTCCCATGCCTCCATTTGAGCGTGGGCGAGATATTGTTTCCATCCGTATAGGATGGTGAGATCTGGGCCACAGCCAGCCCTGGATAAGCGCGCAAATTGAGGTTATAAAAGTAGGTGAGAAGGCGATCGCGTGGGCCTGGTACCACATTATGGGAGGATGAGCGAGTTAACAACTGTAACTCGTCCTGTTAGTCCTGGGGATCTTCCCTTGAGGGAGGCGACGCGTTTGGATACCCGTTGTAACAGGTTACTTTCCATTATCTCATTAGCATATCCCCCTGATTCTACCCAGATTCCAAGGTGTCAGACAGGAGTGGTAGTGGAAGGTGTTGCAAAGTGTAAAATGATTGGGTTTTTTCTTCGTGTGTTGGTATGAGGTTCTGATGTTGTGGCCGTGTTATTTGTGTATTTGCCTAAGAGGATGATTTCTGTCTTTCTTTTGTTGAGCGATGCATTGCTCACCTTGGAGTATTCCTCTAGAGTGCGTTCCAGCTGTCGGGCATCTTCATTGTTTGCTATACCTGCTACGCAGTCATCCACAAAGGCCAGTATCTTGACTGTTGGTTGTCCTTGTGCGGTTATCCCCATGAAATGTGAGTCAGTTACTCGGAGGAGTGGGTCAAAGCTGAAATTGTATAGCAGTGGGCTGAGAGGATCCCCTTGTTTGAGCCCTCTGTGTGGTTTAATCTTGTTTTTTAGGAATCCAGGGCTGCATACAGCCATGGTTGCAGATTCTGTTAGGAGTATCGCCCATTATATGAATCTTGAGGGGAGTTTGAAGGCATGTAGACATTCTTTTAGGTATAGTCAGCTAACAAGGTCATACGCCTTTTCCTGATCCAAGAAGACCAGGGCACCATTTGCTTTGGATTGGAAAATGTTTGCAACAGGGTGAATGTTGTTCCAGATTGAGCGTCCTGGTATAAACCCAAACTGGTTGGGTGACAGGACGTCAGAGGCAATTGCGCCTAATCTTGTTGCTAAAATTTTTGTTAGAATTTTTGTCAGTGTTGGAGAGTGCAATTGGGCGCCAGTTGGCCAGGTCCAACTTGTCACCCTTTTTATACAAGGTTATAATTTAGAATTCATGGCCTCCTGGTAATAGGCGAGTTTCCAACAAGATCTGGTTCATAGACGCCAATAGGAGGGGGGCGATTTGTTGAAAATATTTTTTGTAAAATTCGTAGGGTATCCCTTCAGGCCCTGGGCATTTCCTACGTGGTGCACCGAAAATTGTCTCAAAGCTCCTCCCATGTAATTAGGGATAATATGTTGTAATTCGGTGGTGTACTTTGTATCTCAGCAGCTTGCATAAATTCTTTAAAGATTTTGTGAATCTGTTGGCGTTTCACGATATAATTCGGTGTAATAGCGGTGTACTTCCGCTTCACCTCCTCAGGGTCAGTTGCCACGGTGCCGTTGGTCTTGCAGACCTGTGTGCATGCGGGATGGTTTCTATGGGAGTGGAATTGGTAGAAAAAGTATGTCAAACAGGTTTCGCCTTCCTTTATGAACTTACCTTTGTTCAATAATTTGATTATGTGTTGGTGTTTATTGATGAGATTGTTAAGTCAGGCAGAAATTTCTGCCTATTTGCATCCCCAGTTGGGGCGATAGCCAGATCTTAGAGTATTTATTTCCAAGTGGTCTAGTTCCTCCAAGGTATGCTTGATTGTGGCCGTGTCTGCAGTGTACTTACATGATGCAATATGTCAGGTTTTGTTGATTAAATCCTTTTTGAAATTTTCCCATGTTCCAATGGGATCCAAAGTGAATGGGGCTGTGAATTCTGGGTTTGTAGCCTCCTTTTTGACCCAGTCAGATATCTCAGGCAATTTTATATTTTCTTGGTGAAGCTTTCTCCAAGGTGACACCTGTGTGTGGGATTGGGTTGGCGCTAGCTGCACTGTAACCAATCGGTGGTCAGAGAAATTGATCTTTTTGTTTTAAAATTGGAGATTATTGAGCGATGGGATTGTGGGATAAGGATGCAGTCAATGCGACTCATCAATATGAGCACTCCCTCGCATATGGTGGGCCACGTCATGTGGGGAAGGAGTGGTGAACTGGGGGAAGAGCATCCTGTAGGCCAAGAGATGCCTTCATTGTGCGGAATTCAATGTGTCCAGGTGGGTTTCCCCTGGGACTAGGCCATCAATCCTTATCAGGGTTATCTCAGCAGTTGAAATCGCTTAACAAAATGGTATCTGGTGGGAGAGTGAAATAAGGAATGTTTTCAAAAAATTGTTTTCTCTATGTTGCGGTGCATGGTGCATAGATACATGCTATCAAAATTATTTCCTCTTGGCATGTGATTGTTGCTACCAGGACTAAACCGTGTAAGTGTGATGACGAATTTGTAATTTTAATTTTTTTGTTGTTTTGGATGATCACCCCAGAGTGAGACGTCCATACTGATTGTGATGGTGCGACCCTGATTGACCAGAATTCTTCTTCCTCTTGTAGACAGTGGGTTTCTTGGATGGCCAAGATGTCTACAAGAAGTTTTTACAGGAATTCCAGCTTTTTGGCTTGGGACATATGAGCCCTGGCTCCTGCGATGTTTAGCATCTCTATTGACACTAAGGGATCCCGCGGTGCCTCAGGAGCATTTGGGAGGGCCCTCTGGCCCTATCCCACCACGGCTCATTTTGGCCATGCTCCGCGTCTGTACTCCAACTCTTTCACTGCCATTGTTAGTTCCCTTGATCCGACCCAATGATTCAATGAAATTGCGGTTTTTTGCATTTGCATCAACCTTTCCCGCACAGGTCTCATGTTGATTTGATGCGGATTGTTGATTGGATTCTATATTTTTGAGGTTCGACTTTAGTGAATTGTGCACTGCATTTTCACCCAAATTGCAGTTGCATTGTTCCTCAGTATGTGCATGACTGATGTCGCTTTGTGACTCAGTCAGGTTACTGTGAAATTTTTTGACCTGGGTATATTGTTCTGATTGGTTGGGTTGGTGAATATCAAAATACCCTCCCAAATTTGTCTGGGGTTAATGACAGATTCCACATGTACCGCCGCTTCAGACGCTGCTCGCTTGTGGGCTTTTTGTGCCACTTTACATTCTTTTCATGTAACTGGGTCCATGATGGAGTATAGTCCATCTTCTCCCCAGTGGAATGGGTGGTGACCATCAGTCATTTTGGCGAATTTTCATTATCTTTGTCCATTGCTTCCTCACAATAATCATTTTCCATTAAGCCCTCTTTCACAGGGCATGCATGTTCCTTGTGGCCCAGTGAGCCACAGTGGTTGCAAATGGGCAGTGCACATTCCGATGTAACTTTAAATGTGGCTGACTGGCCCCATCTGCAAAGTGAAATTCTGCTGTGCGGGGAATTCTGGATAAGTCCTCTTCCACTTCTGGGAAGGGTTGATTATGGTGATAGCTTTGCTCATGCACAGGTTAGCATCTGGCGAAATCACTGTAATTTGAGTTGCTGAATTTCTCCGTAGGCCAAGAGACCTTTGCGGAGCTCCTCCTCAATTACCTTACAAGGAAGGTTGGTGGGGAGCGAGTCAAAAGAGATGAACAAAGTTTTCACTTTGTTCCATCTGGTGCGCGCGGTGTGCACAATTATTTTGCCCTCGGGGAGGGCAATTTCCACACAGACTAATGCTGCGGCATTGGCTTCATCAGCTGTTTTGAAACCAATATCTATCCAGCCGCGGCCCATGTTTTTGGTGGCTACATACACCGCATGAGGGAAATGTGAGGGCTGTGCATCACATGTTTTCTCCCACAGGGTTGGTGACTCATCCTCAAGGAAGAGTCTGATCCTGTGCTCCACCTTTGACAAGGGTTGGTTGAACTGAATGTACATATATTGAGCGTGCTTTACAGTGAATATCACAAACCCAGACGGTGTCTGGGTTTGTGATTTCTTTGCGGATTGGGTTCCTGGTCCCCCTCCAGGGCGATTCTTGCCCTTAGTTGCACCATTAAGTGCACCGCTTGCCGCGACGCTCACCTATGTTGTATTATTTTTATTGACAAAGTCGCCCATCTCTCCTGTGTGTGATTATCCAAATTTCCTGTTCAAATCAAATCATAGTAACTAAAGTGATTTTTATGAGAAAGAAAAACACCACCAGATGCTTTTTCTGCAGTCAAAATAAAAATTGATTTTTAATATATATTCATAAATTTTATAAATTTTATGCATATTTTTATCTTTTTTCATCATTTTTAATTTTTATATTTTTTCTTCTTCTTCTAAGTCCAATACTTTAAGTAGTCCATGTGGACTTTTTTACTATACAACCATCCTCAATATTCTTGATCATATAGGCATAAGTTGCTGACTTGGAAATAATTTTGAACAGACCCAACCATATGGCGTCCAACTTGTTTTTTTCTCCCAAAACCATGAGTGTCAAAATAGGTAACCCCATCTCCCACATGGTATTCTTTTAACTTCAGCGGATTCTTATCATCCACCTTCTTTACATTAATTTGCCTCTTTAATTTCATATTAAATGCTTGATATTGCAACTTGATTATGATATTTACCAGCTGGGATAGTTATTGTTCAGCACTCATTTCCAAAGCTGGTTCAATGACGGAATAAAAGATTGGTGGCAATGTGGCCCTTCGCCCATATAGAAGTTTGAATGTCATTTTCCCTTTCACCAAAAAGGTAATTGATATTTTGGGCAAAGACAACAGAACTCAGTTAGACACCCCAAGTGAAAATTTTCCTCATGACCAAATTTTTGTAACATTGTTGCTAGAGTTGCGTTTTTTCTCTCCACCATCCTATTCATTTCTGATTGGTAGGGAATGTACACAACTTCTTATATTCCCATTAGTTTATTTAGCCTGGGAATTACATATGACGTAAAGTTGGTCCCATTGTCACTTAGTATAACTTGAGGGCATCAGTGTTGATAGACCACTTGGTCCAAAATAGATTCCTATATAATTATGGCATCCACTCTGCTTAAGGCTTTCGTTATGACCCTTCTGGTTATATGGTCTATTGCAACAATCATGTACTTTATGACCCAGTACTGACACTCAACGGTCCCATAACATATATGGATACCATGTGCTACGCAAAACCAAGACATACTAGACTATATCCTGCTACATTCTTGTGCGGCTTATGTAGTTGACAATTTACACAGCAGGCTAGATAGTCTGCAACATCATAGTTAATCAATTTCCAGTGGTAGTACTGGTGAATATAACCATTTTCTCCTTTAGGTCACCATGTCTGACTACTTTATGTGTAGCTCAGAAGATTTCTGCACATTCAAATAGTTTAAGAAATAAGAACCGTTTTCTCTCAATTGTTTTATATAACTGATAGTTCTTAAATTCAGTGTTCTCCGTCACTTTTATTAGTTCACTCTGAAAAATATTGGAGTTCATCCTCAATTTTGCTTTAATCATTAGCTGAAATAACCCATCAGCCTGATAATATACAACTTTAACAATTGGCAATTATGACAGTCCAACCTCCTGATGCGCCACTCTGCTCTGTGGATAATTTTAAAGTCATATGCTTGAAGCTTAAAATCCCAAAGTGTTAGTTGGCCCATTGGTTCTTTCAGGTTGTAAAGCTAGCTCAGGGACAGGTGGTTAGTTATGACTTTGAAGTGCGTCCCATGTATTATACTCAAAATTGTTTTCAGGTGTAAATTACGCCAGACACTCTTGCTATGTAACGGTATAGTTTCTTTCTGCTAGCAATATTGTTCTACTCATGTAGGCCACCAGATGTTATTCCTCAAAGTAATCCACTTGACTTAGAATGGCACTAATTGCCGTTAATGAGGCATCTGTTGGATAATGAATTCCTGATTAAAATTTAAATATTTCAGCACTGGGCTACTTATGAGATAGTTTTCGGAGCTTATTAAATGATTTCTTGCTTCATCATTCCACATAAATCCTTTTTCCAGATCCTTTAGTAGGGGGAAAAATTTCTTAGCAATTCCAGTAAAGTCCTTGATGGATTAGAAAAAGTATCCGACTATCCCCAGAAAAACTTGAATCTCCCAAACGCTTTTCATGATTGACATCCATTTAATGGCTTCAATTTTCATTGGTTGTAGCTATAATCCGCTAAAGTTTTTTTTAAAAACTATAAGTATTTGAGCTCTTCATTAATGATATGAAATTTTCTTGGCTTTGATTTTAGATACGCCATTACTAACTGATTAAATACCTCCTCCAAATGCTCTAAGTGGTCTGCAAAGGTCCTGCTAAAGACGTTAATATTGTCTAAAGATACTAGAGCTCAGGATAGCTCCAATCACTGATCATTGATCCATGGACCATTGGAATGCTGCCAGCACATTACATAATCCTTGGGGCTTTCTGGTTGGCTGATACAACCCTTGTATGATAATTATCACACATTTTTCCTGATCTTACTTTGGAAAATTGATTTGCAATATTACAAAATCAAGTCCATAGACAAAAAGTACTTTGCTTCCCCTAGGCAATTGAGAGCGTTGTTGATCCATATCAGTAAATAGGAGACTTTTTAGTAATTTTATTTAATTGGTAATATTTGATCACTACTTGATTTGATCCATCCTTATTTTTCACAAGGAGGTTTAGACTCACCAACGAACTTGATGAAAGAATGAGAAGCCCATGTTCTACTAGCTTGCTGGTTTCTTTGAAGACCTCAGATTCAGCACATCTTGACAAACAGACAGGTATCATCCTTAATGCCGAATATTTCCCAGTATCAACCTTATGGATTACATTTTAAACACATCCCAAGTCGTTCATCTCAATTAAATATCTCCAAATATTTTAGAATAATAGGAGCAATCTCCTTACTGCTGTTCAGGTAAATCAGCCAGCTGCTTCCAATTTTTAAAAAGGTGACACTTTTGTCAGTTTCCACCAGCAATCCCATTTTGGGTAATGACTCAAAATTGAAGCTCACTAAGTTTCGCCATTGGGATCAGATACAGAAAAGTGATGATCTTATTTTTTTCAACTTTTATCGCTTTCTCTCCCAGATTAACTAGGAGTACTCTTATTTCTCCGTGACCCAGCATACTGATTCGTGGCGCCACCCATAGTTCAATCCTCGATTTTCTCCATGGGCTGATAACTTCTTCATATAGCTGTTTTTGAGTTTTTTGTTAACCCTGTGTTAACCACAATTGAGTTCCAGGCGGAATAGTGCTCATTGCATTCATCGTTAAAGGTATTCCGTGATTCTCCATGATTTAAATTGTCATTCCTTTCCATTTCCATTCAACTATTTTATATTGAAGGAATATAATGACATCGTTGTAAATCAGGTTAACAAAATTATTCCTTTTTGTCAGCGGGGTCTCTCCTTACCACTGATACATCAATTGCAGCATCTGCCTCAATATTGTCATAAAGTTTCCTTTGTAGTTGCACTTCACCCCATATTTCCTCAGGAACTCCGCCCTGATGAGTATAACATAATTTTGATTGGCCAGCAATATAACAGGAATTGATACCACCAGCTCTTGAATTAAAGTGGTAGCGCACTATAGGCTCTACATGATATGATTATATCTAATAAGGAGGTTCCATACTCTTTTCTATGCTCCAAATATGGGAAATCTTTGAGTTTTTGTGTGCCCGTTAGGTCACCCAGTGCAGGAAACTTTGTGGGATGAAACCCGGGGTAATGCCCCCTGAATCACTGGGGCTGCGCGAATCTAAGCACCACAGATGGTGGCCTGATTGCGGGTGGGGTGGCTCACACCACCCCAAAATTGACATATTCCTCACTATTTGGTATACCAGGCAGCAAAGCTACCCAGCCAGTTCAGAGATAAACCCCCCATTCCTTTCTGCGAGAAATGTGATCAGAATGAACTCAAGTTGGACCTACTTGAGGAAAGAGGATTGCCATAGTTTTCTATAGCTATTTATAGCCGTTTCTTGACTATGGCCAGGGAGCTTATTGCCTGGATTACTTCTGAAGGGAAGCAACGCTGGTTTCTGGCAAGCCATAGACCATAATCACCTCCCACATATCGCGCACCAGACCCTGAACCCCTCCTTGTCTGCAAGCGGACTTGGTGGGGCATACACAGTCAGGATCTCTGGCCATGCGAGATGACCAGAGGATAACTTACACCCTGGTTGGTACGCTTCATACCATAGAAAAAACTACTCCACACAGCATCCTCTGCCAGACACTCTATGAAGATGTGCTTTGCTGTCTCCTTCCCTCTTCACACCTTACAGGCATAAAGAAGGTCATCCTTGTTATGTTTACTCCACTTACACAAATTCACTTCAGTGACCAAGATGTTACTGCGGAGTTGGAAGAGAAAGTTCTGAACTGGTATAGACCAGCCTCCCTTAACCCTCCTCCCCCACAGGTCTATCAGGCTTGGCCGCATTTTGCAAGTGATCCAGGAAAAGTACGTTGAGCAAAGCTCTCTGTCTTGTAACTTCCAGAACCTGGCAGTTGTGAAACCTGAGAGGCAGACACCACCACCTCCCACCTTGAGCCAATTCTGAAGGATGAAGAGGCTTTCCCATCTGGGGATCTCCGGCCTTCTTTTCCTCTCAGGAACACCCGCTGATCCTGCCCTCCACGACCTTCTGAATAGGTTTCTACAGCCTCTAATGCAGCCAGAGAAGGAATTGCTTCCCTCCAGCAAGAAGGCAGTTCAGATGCTTCCACACCATCCCATGCCTTCCTTATCAGTACCTTGGAGGCACTAGCAACATTATTAGCTGCTTTTACCCTAACCACTCTTTGGCCATCGCCATCAAGGAGGTCCCCCCAGTGAACCGCCCCAATAAAGTGATTGAAAGACTTGTGCAGATTAGGTTCCATATCCAGTCCCCCAAGCTCCTCCCCAAAGGGGAATCGCCTGGATCTTTTGATGGTCCACTCTCCAACCTCCAATATACCCTTGTTGTCTGCCCAAGCTCTGAGTTAATCCTTCCAGTAGCCTGGTAGATTTCCCGCGCTTGGAATGACCCCTTGATTGATGCCCCAGCTAACAACAAGATCCTTGTTCAAACTTACCTTGCAAGCCTTATAGAGGTAGTCCTCCAATATTGAAGCCCAAAAAATGTATTTTCCCTCCCTAGTGACCCGTGCAATCCACTTCAGCTGAAGTGCTTTGATCATACTCCTAAAGTTAATCAGACCGATGCCCCCCTTCTTCACTTCCTGACAAAAGTTAAAGAAACTGGCTTTTGACGCCCTCCCTCGCCAAATGAACTGGATGATCAAACTATGTATTATTCTGTGAGAAGATGCCAGTGGTGGAACAAGTCTGGCAATGTACTATAGTCTGGAAAGAATAAATGTGTTCATGACAATGGCCCTGCCTCAATAAGATAAGTTGAGCCATTGCCACTTCCAAGCCACTTTTTTAAGGGCCGCTTAGGGTTTGAGTCAAATTTTTTGCAACAACGCCCGCCCAGGGATGAGACACTCAATATACAGAAACTCCTCCCCTGTTGCCATCCAGGGGATTGAGCTCTTTGGTGCCACACCCAACGACGCCGTTCTTCCAATGGGCCAAGCCCTGAATTTTGACAGGCTGACCTTCACGTTGCTTGCGTTCTGGTACATCTTCAGAATATTCATCACCACCTTCTCCTCCTCCTCCAATGAAACATAAATACATTATCATCCAAAAACATTGAATGAGAGTACACCTCGCCATTGATGGTAAGTTTCCTCCAGTCCAACTTTCTGAGAGCTACTGAAAGGGTCTTTATTGAAAAAAAACAAAAACAAGGGAGATAGAGATTCTCCTTGACTAATGCCCCAACACACCTTAAAAGGGTGGGAGAGAATCCCACTGATATTGACAACCAAAGAAGCTTCCCCATAAATCGCTTTATGCAGTCTCAACAAATGCCATTTATTCCAACCTTACTTAGCACTTCCCAAAGGAAATCATGATTCACCCAATCATATGCCTTCTATTGATTAAGAAACAGTAACTACACCTATGATCATACTTTTTACTTACCCACTCTTCTAACAGGTGAAGCAGAATCAAATTTTCAGTAATTGAGCGTCCTGGGATAGACCCATTATGCTCTTTCCCAACAACATCCACCACAACCCCCTTTAGTCGATTGGTTAGGATCTTCATAAGATCTTATAGTCAACGTTAACGCAGAGTCAAAGGATGATAGTTACCCATGAGAGAGAGGGATCGCCCTTCTTATACAGCACCACCATCACGTCTTTTGAAAACGCCGGCTTAATTGTACCAGAGGCTAGGAGTTTATTGTAAAGCTCAGCAAGCATCCAGACAAATCTGCCTGAAATAACTTGTGGAGCTCCAAGATCAACCCATCCTTCCTGGAGGCCTTGACATTCTTGCCTTCGCAGATGGAGTATAACTATGACTTGTGGATCCTGCTACATAGTTGCAGCTGAGTCTCCTTTGGCAGTAGCCCCAGTCCACTTGTGAGTACTTTGGATGCCTCCAGGTCATTCTCAGAGGGGCATAAATGTTCTCATAGTAGTACTTGTCCACCTCAGCCATTTGAGCTACATCCTTTATCTCAACTCTCTCATCACAAAGTGACAAGATCCTTGCTGAGGGTCTAAATGACCTACTGCCTTGCGGAGTAGAGCAACATTGCTGTTAGAATCCTCATCCCACATAGACTTCCTTTGTTTGAGGTGATCCACCTTGAAGGCTCCCATAGATTTCCCATACAATTCAAGCTTGGCCATGTAGGAAGATTCCCCCATGACCGCAGCCTGATTGCAGAATCTCTTAAAACTCCTCTACAAGGTTTCATACCTCAAACGCATGGCCTCAGCTACCTCCTAAAGATTTAACAGGCCATCTTGAGATCAGCCTTTATCTGCAACCTTTTAACTGGCGCATCTGGCTTCCACACAATATGGCTTCTCCACCACCTCACCTTCTTCCTCATGATATCCTGAAGTGGACTCCACTTCAGGAGTTCAGGGTTCAGTCTTCAGATCCCTTTCCCCGCAGAAGTAACCCAAGGGTCACTAATCTTATGTTCAAGGGGGCTGTAGTCCGAAGCACCAGGATCATGATTATGAAGGATCAGCTTGCAGCGACTCAGGAGATTCTGAGCACCAACACGAGGATAATTTGGAAGAAATGATCCCCCTAAACGTGAGTCCACCCAGCCTCCCCCTCCTCACCACGGCCCACTCTCCACACATACAGTAGGCCAAGGTTGATTATTAAACAGCTAACTCTTGGGCTCCAGGATCAGAACTCCAGTTTCTTGAAGCCCTAACCCTGTCATCCCTAAAAAATGCAGTTCATGTCTCCCCCAAGCACAGCCAACCCACCACAGACTTCCTCTTGGATCCTTAGGCCAACCTTCTGGAAGAAGACCTTCCTTTCAGATCTAGAATTAGGCGCGTAAATGACGATAAACCAAATGAATTTCTCAAAAAAGTGACATTAATGCCACTGCTCTTCCAAGAACTAATACCCTTTTATCCAGCACCTTAACCTTGTCTGCCCACTAGACCAGAATACTCCCCTTTGGTTTCTCCCCCTCTTTCCCTCCCCTAAGGGTGAGTCCATATTTGGTTGATCCACCAAGTGAGAGTAAAATGATTGCTTCAGAGGAAATTAGTAAGCCCATTCCTCTTTCACCCCAAGTTTGGACTTAGTCTTAATGAGGAGGCTGATATCTATCCTGTGTTGTTGCAATCGGAGTTTCACCTGCTGCTGCTAGAGTCCATTTAGACCCCGCAGGTTAGCAAATTCAACCCTGATTGCCATAGGTTTGAAACCAAAGAGGCTTTAGCGTCAGGATCTGGGGGTCCCCATCCTCTTCCACCTCAGCTGGTTTAGCGGGACCACGTTTCTTCCTCCAATTAACAGTACTAGACTGGCTAGGGGGTGGTGGCTGCTTGATCACAGCAGCCTCCGGAATCTTGCCATTGCCAGG
This sequence comes from Massospora cicadina, assembly GCA_022478985.1. Lineage (NCBI taxonomy): Eukaryota > Fungi > Entomophthoromycota > Entomophthoromycetes > Entomophthorales > Entomophthoraceae > Massospora > Massospora cicadina. The sequence continues at coordinate 12,177 of JAKSZP010003975.1, forward strand.
TCCTCAATAGACCCTCTACTTCGGTTGGAGGCATTGGGTTAGAAGGCATTGGCCCACTATTGCTAGTAGGCAACACCTCCCTCACCTCCGCCTCTTCCCCTATGGGCCTCGCACGCTCTGTCCCACCCACATTCCTAATGGTCTCCACCTCTTATATAATCAAGTGATAAGGAGAACCCCATCCGTTTGGGAAGCAGCAGTTCCCTAAATGCTCTTTGCAGATTGGGACAAAGCGTCACTTAGCTCGATTTGGAGTATAACGGCTTCCTGAGACTTCTGGGTCTACTTTGACTCCTTGTTGACTTTCCTGAAACCTTCAGCACCTCAGTCACTGCCTCCAAAGTGTTGCCAGCTGCCTTCGCCTCCTTTTCTTTAGCTGACAACTCAGTTAGCTTCTCCAGCGCCTTCTGGAGAGGCAACATCTCTTTCTCTGAGGGCGCCATTACTGGCACCTTTGCGCTAGGCCCAGTAGGTTTGGCAACTGCCGCAGGAGGTTAAACCTGAGGACATTTGGCTCTGAAGTGCCCCTTCACACCACACAAGAAGCACCTGTCCAGCGGTACCACAAGGACACTCCAGGTCCCCACTTTGAATAAACGAGGCAACTCCCCGTAAGCTTTTGAAAGTTCAACCTTCAAAACACAGTCCCCAGATCCCATGGTGAACTTTTTATGCTACCATTCTTCTGCTTCAATTTTCTTTACCATCTTGTTCTCATTAAAAGAGATCACTATGCCAAAGCCTTTCAGCTGAGACATCATGGCTCCTCTAGTGATCACAGGTGGTATGTCCCACAGAGCGAACCTTCCAATCTCAGTGCCAATGTAAAGGAATATGGCCACCTCATTCTTTGTGCTCAAACTGGAAGCCAAAACCTGCTCTTTTTAAAGCTTAGACTGGAAGGTCATAAGTTTTCAACCCAGGGGCCAAACGTGAAATATAGAGTGGGGCGAACCCACACACCTCAATCACGTGGCCCATGATTATCTTATTAGACCACACAGTCTTCACTTCCATAGCGTGAACCCTCTTGAGGCTCTCCAACATGCTCGCCGTCAGATCCTAGAAAGGGCCAGAGCTTCCCACTTTGAAAAGCTTGGTTTTAAGCCCAAATCCATTAGTAACCACTGCTGCAAAGGAGACTGGAGCCTTCTGTGCAGCAGGGGCCACCCCACTGTTGATTTGTTAATGGAGCTGGTCTCTCCGGTTTGTTTTTGAGATGAAGCTTGCTTTCCATGCCCTTTTGTGCGGAACCATTGCAGCCCTTTCAGGTCAGTACATCAATTTGGTACGTGAGTGCCCTCACCTTTTGCTGCACCAGTGTAAGCCCATGTAAGCTTTTCTGGCCACTATCCAGGTTTCAGCCAACCTAGAAAACCGCGGTGATTATTGTAGACAGGTGATCCAAATCCCAGCCAATAAGGATTGCCCCACCCTTGTTGCTAAGACCTTCTTTTGCAGCGCACCGTCTTGTAGGGAAGTAGTGTGACAGATGATACGCCCAAATTTTGCCTCCCCTTCCTGCCCATATCCTACAAAGGAGAGTAGAAGTACCTGAATGAACAGGTTGGGTTACAATAATTAGCTTCCAGCCCACGCCCATTCCAGGCCACTACAGGACCCTTCAAAGGTGCATCTCTGGCTTCTGATGTTGGCTACTCACCCATCTTTCCACGAGCTTTCCTTGGTCACGCCATGTGAAGGCCCCAGCTTACCCTATCTAGCTCCCAATCTGGGAAATCTTCATTCTTTTTATTAACTTGGTGAAACAATGTTGATTAGCGCTACACTATCAATTACTGCTTGTACTCTTATTCAATTGACTAGATTAACTGCATAGGTACACTCTGAGTATTGCAATAATTTATTTACTTAGTAAATAATGGCATTATTTGCTAAATCAAGAGTGTGAATTATTTGAGTGGGTAAATTAGGAAAAGACACCTATATTGCGCTTATATATAAAGTAACATTTGTCTCATCCAACTTCGTTTTAATTAAATTTTCTGGGCTTTTGGTGATTCTAATTTCTCCACTAGCTTTCGTGAATATGGCTGAGCAACCTCATTATGATTTATTTGTCAATAGCCATTGATTTAGCTTGATTATTCGAGTTGACATTCAAGTCAGCCACCTGAGAAAATGGATCAGGTGCTTCATTTCCACAAATAGATTAGAGATGTCAATAAACTTGTTAATTATATCAGGTGGGATAGTACTAACAGAAGTACTAGATAATCCCTTGTCTATACTGCTGGTCCTTTTCAATACTTTGAACTGATTTCCTTTTCCTTGGTCTAAAATGAGATTAACATGGTCCTTCAGCTTCTTCTTTTTTAGCACTAGTGGTGCCCAACCCAAAAGGGGGAGCCGCCATGCATCTTTTTTGGCAAATAGTCCAAACAAAGGATTAAGAGAAGAAAAAAAATTGCTAATATGGCACAACAGCTAACAGCCTAGGAAGCCATATCAGACGGCGAGGAAGCTTTATGGATACTTTTGTCTGGCACCCACTTTAGCTGGTGGACCATGGCGGACAGCATTGGGGTGGGAGCATCAGTGAAATGAGGCATAAGGAGGTATAGTTGCGGGTTTTCTTCATTTTTAGGCCAGTGGTGTCCATTGTCTCAACGTATTGAGAAAGTTGATGCTCAATGAAAGTGATAAGAGCTGGCACACAAGTGAAAAACTTGATGCGCTGGCGGTTTTTGGATAAGCAGGGTTGTTAAGAGAAGTTTTTACCACATCAATGCAAGTGCAGCTTACAACAAAAGTGAGCTCTACAAATTTCATATTTTGCATCCTCCTCGAAATCATGTGGAAATTTGAGATAGAAATACCCTCAACAAGGGGTTCCATTGCCCTATGGAGTTGTTGGCAGATATGTTTGATGGTCCTTCAGCTTCTTTTCCTGAAACTGGGCAATTACATAGCCGATTTTCCTGAAATGTAAATAGTGAATTGACATTTTGTCCATGCGCTTAAGACCTTCTGATTTAAATCCCATTATGATTTAATTCTCACACTCCTTAGAGGGTTCAGCAAATTTGACACTATTTTGAGCCTTCGTCTGGATCACTTTAAAAAGTTTGACAAGAGCTTAAAAGTAGTTTTAAAATTTCCAGATGACTTACCATCTGTGAGGTCATGGTTTGAGTTACTAGTGCCGCCACCTAATCTGATGCAGTTTGCAGTAGGGCTGAAGTGTCGCCTGCATGGCTATGCATGCATTGAAATCAGTACACTTTTGCCCCTGACAGGACCTGGGTCTTTTGATAAAAATGATTGTTGAAAGTGGCCAGGGTCTTGTCCTTTCAGAATTATATATCCATAAATTCTTTCTTGCAATTGGCCATTCTAGTTGGGCTTCTGAATTCCAATATGTTCTCTTCTTTTGCTCAGCGTATGACCAGTTATATCCATTGAGGTGAGGTAGCACCAGATTCTAGCAAACAGTTCTGAAACAGTTAATTATGGTCACCACTTTTTGGCGATATTCATACTCAAAATTGTCATCACAACGAGATAGAAATATGCAGGTCGTTATACTGATTGAAAGGCAGGCAAGCTCGGTGTATCTAAAAACTCTTTGGTCACTTCACTATCAGGAGATTCCTGTCCAATGACTTGATTAACTATAGGTGTGGCTTTGGTAATTATCTCTGACATGTCAGAGAATTATTTAGGCAAATTTCAGGGTTGGGGCGTCTTCCCAACTGGAGGTTTGCAGGTATATTCATTGTCTTCATTTGCCTCATGTTGCGCAAAATTGTTTTGTGATTTTTAATTCCTCAATACACTTCATCATTTTCGTCATATCTTCATGAATACATCAGAGGCGTTTTGGTCCACTTCACATTCAGTTTTTGGAATAGAATACCTTGATGAGTTTGCCCTTTTTTGCTTCAAAGAGGCAACTTTTCTGCAAAAGTCGTTATTCACGTTCTTATCTTGTTTATTTACTTATTCCGCTTTGGTTACGCTCTCTTTAAAGGTATTGATGTTGGCATGAGATGTTGAGCTAAGCACGTTTTGATTGATGGTCTCAATCTCCATTCAGAGCTTCCAAAGTTCATTCTTATAAGACATTATTAATTAATATTGGTTTTTAGCAACTCAACTACCCCTGCAGTGAGCACCAATTGTTAAAATTCAGGAGCTTGGCTATTTAAAAATGTAGCTCGCCTTTTCTCCATTTCTTAACTGCACAGATATTTAATAATTTGCGTTGATTAAATGAACTAAATAAACTGGGTTTGAATAGTATGAAGACTATTTAATTAAGTGGCTCTTTCTTTCTCGTAACAATCACTTTAGTTACTACAATTCAATTTGAACAGCAAATTTGGATAATCACACACAGGAAAGATGAGCGACTTTATCAACAAAAATAATACAACATGGGTGAGCGTCGCAGCGAGCGGTGCGCTTAATGGTGCGACTAATGGCAAGAAACGCCCTGGAGGGGGACCAGGAACCCAATCCGCAAAGAAATTACAAACCCAGACACCGTCTGGGTTTATGATATTCACTGTAAAGCACGCTCAATATATGTACATTCAGTTCAACCAACCCTTATCAAAAATGGAACATGGGATCAGACTCTTCCTTGAGGATGAGTCACCAACCCTGTGGGAGAAAACATGTGATGCACAGCCCTCACATTTCCCTCATGCGGTGTATGTAGCCACCAACAACATGGGCCGCGGCTGGATAGATATTGGTTTCAAAACAGCTGATGAAGCCAATGCCGCAGCATTAGTCTGTGTGGAAATTGCCCTCCCCGAGGGCAAAATAATTGTGCACACCGTGCGCACCAGATGGAACAAAGCAAAAACTTTGTTCATCTCTTTGACTCGGTCCCCACCAACCTTCCTCATAAGGTAATCGAGGAGGAGCTCCGCAAAGGTCTCATGGCCTACAGAGAAATTCAGCAACTCAAATTACAGTGATTTCGCTTGATGCCCAACCTGTGCACGGGCAAAGCTATTGCTGTAATCAATCCCTTCCCAGAAGTGGAAGAGGACTTATCCAGGATTCCCCGCACAGCAGAATTTTACTTTGAAGAATGGGGCCAGTCAGCTGCATTCCAAGTTACACTAGAACACGCACTGCCCATTTGCAAACCACTGTGGCTCACTGGGCCACAAGGAACACGCATGCCCTGTGAAAGAGGGCTTAATGGAAAATGACTATTGTGAGGAAGCAATGGATGAAGATAATGAAAACTTCGCCAAAATGACTGATGGTCACCACCCATTCCGCTGGGGTGAAGATGGACTATACTCCATCGTGGACCCAGTTACAAGCAAACAATGTAAAGTGGCACAAAAAGCCCGCAAGCGAGCAGCGGCCAAAGCAGCAGCACATGAGGAGTCCACCATTAACCCCAGACAAATTTGGGAGGATATTTTGGATATTCACCAAACCAATTAATCAAAACAATATGCCCAGGTTAAAAATTTTCACAGTACCCTGACTGAGTCACAAAGCGACATCAGTCATGCACATATTGAGGAACAATGCAACCACAATTTGGGTGAATTTGCGGTGCACAATTCACCAAAGTTGAACCCCAAAAATGTAAAATCCAATCAACAATCCGCATCAAATCAACATGAGACCTGTGCAGGAAAGGTTGATGCATATGCAAAAACCGCAATTTCATTGAATCATTGGGTCAGATCAAGGGAACCAACAATGGCTGTGAAAGAGTTGGAGTACCGATGTGGAGCATGGCCAAAATGAGCCGTGGTGGGATAGGGCCAGAGGGCCCTCCCAACCGCTCCTGAGGCACCGCGGGATCCCTTAGTGTCAATAGAGATGCTAAACATCGCAGGAGCCAGGGCTCATATGTCCCAAGCCAAAAAGCTGGAATTCCTGTAAAAACTTCTTGTAGACATCTTGGCCATCCAAGAAACCCACTGTCTACAAGAGGAAGAAGAATTCTGGTCAATCAGGGTCGCACCATCACAATCAGTATGGACGTCTCACTCTGGGGTGATCATCCAAAACAACAAAAAAATTAAAATTACAAATTCGTCATCACACTTACACGGTTTAGTCCTGGTAGCAACAATCACATGCCAAGAGGAAATAATTTTGATAGCATGTATCTATGCACCATGCACCGCAACATAGAGAAAACAATTTTTTGAAAACATTCCTTATTTCACTCTCCCACCAGATACCATTTTGTTAAGCGATTTCAACTGCTGAGATAACCCTGATAAGGATTGATGGCCTAGTCCCAGGGGAAACCCACCTGGACACATTAAATTCCGCACAATGAAGGCATCTCTTGGCCTACAGGATGCTCTTCCCCCCAGTTCACCACTCCTTCCCCACATGACGTGGCCCACCATATGCGAGGGAGTGCTCATATTGATGAGTCGCATTGACTGCATCCTTATCCCACAATCCCATCGCTCAATAATCTCCAATTTTAAAACAAAAAAGATCAATTTCTCTGACCACCGATTGGTTACAGTGCAGCTAGCGCCAACCCAATCCCACACACAGGTGTCACCTTGGAGAAAGCTTCACCAAGAAAATATAAAATTGCCTGAGATATCTGACTGGGTCAAAAAGGAGGCTACAAACCCAGAATTCACAGCCCCATTCACTTTGGATCCCATTGGAACATGGGAAAATTTCAAAAAGGATTTAATCAACAAAACCTGACATATTGCATCATGTAAGTACACTGCAGACACGGCCACAATCAAGCATACCTTGGAGGAACTAGACCACTTGGAAATAAATACTCTAAGATCTGGCTATCGCCCCAACTGGGGATGCAAATAGGCAGAAATTTCTGCCTGACTTAACAATCTCATCAATAAACACCAACACATAATCAAATTATTGAACAAAGGTAAGTTCATAAAGGAAGGCGAAACCTGTTTGACATACTTTTTCTACCAATTCCACTCCCATAGAAACCATCCCGCATGCACACAGGTCTGCAAGACCAACGGCACCGTGGCAACTGACCCTGAGGAGGTGAAGCGGAAGTACACCGCTATTACACCGAATTATATCGTGAAACGCCAACAGATTCACAAAATCTTTAAAGAATTTATGCAAGCTGCTGAGATACAAAGTACACCACCGAATTACAACATATTATCCCTAATTACATGGGAGGAGCTTTTGAGACAATTTTCGGTGCACCACGTAGGAAATGCCCAGGGCCTGAAGGGATACCCTACGAATTTTACAAAAAATATTTTCAACAAATCGCCCCCTCCTATTGGCGTCTATGAACCAGATCTTGTTGGAAACTCGCCTATTACCAGGAGGCCATGAATTCTAAATTATAACCCTGTATAAAAAGGGTGACAAGTTGGACCTGGCCAACTGGCGCCCAATTGCACTCTCCAACACTGACAAAAATTCTAACAAAAATTTTAGCAACAAGATTAGGCGCAATTGCCTCTGACGTCCTGTCACCCAACCAGTTTGGGTTTATACAAGGACGCTCAATCTGGAACAACATTCACCCTGTTGCAAACATTTGCCAATCCAAAGCAAATGGTGCCCTGGTCTTCTTGGATCAGGAAAAGGCGTATGACCTTGTTAGCTGGCCATACCTAAAAGAATGTCTACATGCCTTCAAACTCCCCTCAAGATTCATATAATGGGCGATACTCCTAACAGAATCTGCAACCATGGCTGGATGCAGCCCTGGATTCCTAAAAACAAGATTAAACCACACAGAGGGCTCTAACAAGGGGATCCTCTCAGCCCACTGCTATACAATTTCAGCTTTGACCCACTCCTCCGAGTAACTGACTCACATTTCATGGGGATAACCGCACAAGGACAACCAACAGTCAAGATACTGGCCTTTGTGGATGACTGCGTAGCAGGTATAGCAAACAATGAAGATGCCCGACAGCTGGAACGCACTCTAGAGGAATACTCCAAGGTGAGCAATGCATCGCTCAACAAAAGAAAGACAGAAATCATCATCTTAGGCAAATACACAAATAACACGGCCACAACATCAGAACCTCATACCAACACACGAAGAAAAAACCCAATCATTTTACACTTTGCAACACCTTCCACTACCACTCCTGTCTGACACCTTGGAATCTGGGTAGAATCAGGGGGATATGCTAATGAGATAATGGAAAGTAACCTGTTACAACGGGTATCCAAACGCGTCGCCTCCCTCAAGGGAAGATCCCCAGGACTAACAGGACGAGTTACAGTTGTTAACTCGCTCATCCTCCCATAATGTGGTACCAGGCCCACGCGATCGCCTTCTCACCTACTTTTATAACCTCAATTTGCGCGCTTATCCAGGGCTGGCTGTGGCCCAGATCTCACCATCCTATACGGATGGAAACAATATCTCGCCCACGCTCAAATGGAGGCATGGGACTAATAGATTTTTAAGAGACACGCCAATCACATCCTAGGTACCTGGATAAAGGAAGTTCTTGCTCCAGACCTCCCGCAACAACATTGGTCCAGAGCAGCAAGGACTAACTTTGCACAGGCGCTCAAATTAACCAGCCCGCATAGTCCACCCATACTACTTTCATACCTTGCAAACACCCTACTGCAACGGGTCTGCATGGAACCTCCCCTCATTTCAAACATATCCTCCGAACTATCCGCCGTATGGGATGGACCATAGAGAACACGGGTACTATACAGGGAAGGGGACGACCCAGCCCCCAATTATAATTAATAAACCCAGAAAACCACCCCCAGAGAGATATACTCGCAACAACCCCAAACATAGCTAGGATAGAATACCTAGATATGTTGGACATTCCCTATGATTTAATCACACAGAAGGCAATGTGGAAAATGACTCACCACCCACTCCTACAGCTGAGGATAAGAACAAACGCCTGGCGCTGTCTGAGAAGGACATTTAGGATGGCGGACCACTCCAACTCCCTCCATGAAACATGTGCAGTATATGGAGGGGAGGGATCCCTACATCACCACCTAGAAACATGCCCCCCAACCAATGCTATATGGCAGGAAGTCGCACGCCTGCTTAAGATCCAAAATGAACAGGAATTTTCGATATCAAAGAGCATCTTTGCACTCCAGATCGAGTCACCAATCCCACTTACCCTCCACTCCCTAATAATACCCATTGCAATGTGGACAATCCACACAATTGCATCAGATGCGTTCAAGGGCACGGTCCCTACCATTCATGGGGTTATTAACAGATTCCATGTCCACTTATTGGAGCAATTCAAAGCCTGGCTCTATGGATATATGAGACCAAGGCAAAAAGCGCTCATAGAATCATGGTTCCTACTCTGGTTCCTCCACACAGACTCCTTCCTTCACACCTGCTCCATAGCAGTGTAAACCCCCTTGGAGTAGTGCACCAACCCCCCCATACTTGGCAGTCCCGCTGGAAACAGGGGTAACTTGAGTACCCTGGGGTGCCCAATTTTATATTTGTTGGGTATTTCCTTAGTTTTACATATATTTGGTAATGTCCGTCCCCTGGTCGGCTTACCTCAGTTAAATAAAAAAAGCATCTGGTGGTGTTCCTACCTACCAAGTGAGGAGGAGAGGGAAGATTATGACAGGAACGAGTCTCAATAATCAGTAGGACCAGCTCAGGTTGAAAGTGTGTCCGCTGTGTTTAGTCCTGGGGTGCTAGTACAGAACTCAGCAAGGCTAGCTGAAGGAATCCTGTTAATGACAAATTGTCATTGAAACCCATCTTGGGGCTTGTACAGGTTGACTGATGAGAAGTCACTGGAACTCCATCTTGGGGTTAGTACAGGTTGAATGGTAAGACGCCAATGGGAAACGTCCTGGGGTTTAAACAGGTTGATCAGTTCATTTTTTGGCAATGATGCCAATGTGATATTGGCTCAGTATGATGTCATGGGAACCACGCTCAAGAGAGGCGGCAGTGGGTAGCAACCAGGTATTAGGTGTCATGATGCCAAGAATGGCATGTGATTGTTAAGTGCGGACAGAGCTGAAGTCCACTGAAGTTATATAAAAATGATGATGAAATGGCCACTACCTGAGGCGGCTTCCATCCTCACAATTTATATCTTCTGCTGAATAATATGGTCAAGCGGGGATATGTTTGAATTTCAGTTGACTGCATTATTCATCCCAATGACAAATTAAGTATTTCAAAGATTGGTATTACAATCTAATATATGGCAATTAGTTACAGCTAAATTATTAGTTGTATATAATAAATAGATGGGATCCAATGATTATTTTTATTAGTATTTCATCAGAGATCATCCACAACAATATTGAGTAAGTGATTTATGAGTGATTAACACCAATAGTCAAATTATTATGATAGATTATTCTGATCAGATGATTGAGGCATTTGTCAAAATAACTAAAGCATTTTTAATGCTTGTTTCAGTGTTATTAGGCGGCATCAGGCAACACAGCTCTAATAAATTGGTGTCTGGCTCATGACACCAATAATGATTGCAAACTGTGAGGATTCTGCTAAGTATAATAAGTAAGGCAAAGAAACCCGCCAGTATTTAGAAGCTTATTTGAACGATTAAACCCTTCTGGAGAATAATAAATTTAATCTCCAGTGAGTAGCTGAAAAGCTGTGCACCTGTTGTACTATAAACTCCCCCCAATATATCCATAATAAAGCAGATCTTAATTTGATAAAAACTTACTTGTTTATTCATCGGTTTTATAGTTTACTCTTGAGATAAGATTGCAAAGATTGGATAACCTTAGGTTGTTTGTTTGTTACCAGATTCACGTCTGGCTTTGCGTGAAAAGAATAAGGGTAAAGTTCCCTACCAGTTTAATGATTTTAAGAGGAGAAGCACTGTTTAGCATTACCTTGTACTCAACGTGGTTTTGTTAGCACACAACTTAATAAAATAGTCTTCATACTATTAGAGCTTAGTCTATCAGTTCATGTAATCAACGCAAGTTATCACGCATCTGTGCAGTTAGATAAGAGAAAAAGCGAGCTACAATCTTCAAAGAGCTAAGCTCCCAAATTTTAACAATCGCCAAGGTCATTGCAATTCTGACATCATCCTTGAACTGTATACCACTACCTTTAATATGTAAACTTCTATTGTGAACCAATAAAATAAACTTGATCAGTGTGTCATAAAATGAAACTGATTATCAGGAAGTCAGCCTTGAGTTAGAAAATCTTCTCTACTCCTCTTAATAGTCTCAATATTGTTCTCTTAAACTCATAGTAGATCACGGAACTGTATTACAAATAGCTAGTAACTTGGTCAGCACTTTGATGTTGAGAGCGGAGAATATTAGGTTTGGACTATGGTGGCTTGATTCTTCTTCCACAGCAAATTTAAAAGTCTATAAAATTTATGCATATTTTCATCTTGCTTTAACAAGGGAAGCTTGTCTACGTGGAAACTCTTGTCTTTTACAGTGCTACAAAGTCTTGGAGTAAGCTGTGGCACTTCTCATATGGTAAAGTTTGAGCCAAGGCAAGGAGTGTACACAGGATGAGGCTAGAACTCATTTCACCTGAATTTTACATGAAGTAGCTGTTTTTTTAAAAGGATTACATCAACTATGTGTAAATTCCTTTTTGGAGAACTATATTCTTCATACCTGGAGCCTTCTTGGTTTGCAAAGAGCTCTTCTGCAATCTCTTTAGTTTTATAATTATTGCAGTGGCACCATCCTTCTGTAATATCTCTTTTTAGTTTTTTTAATCTCATGTCGAGTGTTGGCAATACTTTTTTAATTATCCAATTCTTTCTTAATACATTGTCAGCTCAATCACATTGACAAGAATGCCCTTCAATATGGAGTTCTGTCATCTTAGGTTATAAGGTTTATCAGATGCATTTTTTAACTGATATGAGAAGGATTTGTGCATGTGGAGTAACTCATTATTGATCTAGTGTAATGCATTTTAGTCATTTTTTGGTCTAATTTACTTACTCGGTAAACTGGGTTGGCATTGGTCTAGACCAACTTGCACTTCCAAACGCTCCTAGTTGATCCAAGTGCTCAAGAATTTGTTGGTAGTCTGATGTTCCAATAAAAGAGGGGTTCACAGTTTCCACTATTTGTTTAACATTCTGCTACCCTTGAAGCAAACTAATGTTAATTGCAACATAATCTGCTTGCTCAGACTAGCATTTGTTTATGGGTATGCTGTGATCTCAGATGTGTGCTACCTTGGTGTCAATTACTGTGTCTCAATTAATTGATTCTTGCTTAAAACGTTCAGTGTTGACACTCAGAGTAGTAACATCCTAGACCATCCTATAGTTAGACCCTTATAGGTCATGAATTCTCTCATAATCTACGGGAGCTCTTGGTTTAATTGAGGCATGAACTGATTTATGCGAGAGTGGATTTCTGACATTCACCCTTATATATGTATGATGACACACCTGACCTCTGTAAATATATGATCGAGGCATTCCAGCAGAAAGCAATTTTCGTTGTACTGGCCTATAAAAATCTCATTACACTACTTATACCTTATATTGTGGTGTTCAAAACCTACAAAAGCTAAAAAAATGGATGGTTGTATGTAGGTGATAATGTAGCTTAACTAGTTCTTATATAAATATAAGCGCCTGGTTAAGTTTGTAATTCTTTCATCTAGGAAATCATAAATGGTTCATTGCGGTGGGCTTGATCTCTTTAGTTGTTTAATATGCTCATAATATTTCCAACTGGGTCGCCATCATAAATCTGGTACCTTCTAAGAAGCCATTCCATAATGTGTAATAGTTGCTAAAAGGTGACGTTAGTCAACTTCCCTTTCTGTGCTGATTACAGTTGTGACAGTCTGTGAGCTGGATTTCATTTGGTTATATCCTTGCTCATAAGGGGTTTCTATGGTGAAGAGAAGCTCCTCAATGTAGTCTCTATGGTTACTCCAGTATATTTAATCCAGAAACCCGCAAGGTCTAGACAGAGGTAGAGTAGTGGGTTGCTGTTGGAAAAAGAGGGATCTACCATAGCTCTGCCAAACAAGTGTTTTACTAGGGCGAACCAGTGGCCTCCTGTAGTGAGCACCAAAATTGAGTTTCTGGAAGTTGATGTTTATAAAGATGATATGATATTGGAAGGTTGCATAACATCTAGATATCACTGATGCAATAGGATTCAATATGATTATTGCTGCCCCTCAATGTAATATAATAAAATAAACAAATCAACAAACTTCTATATAATATCTCTCTTCTAATATTAGTAGAGTCCCACTACCGCTCATTATCAAGGAATTCTCTAGGATCAATTTTTATGCTGGCAGATTTACACTAACAGTTGGTCTTCTCAAATCTAATCACTTTTTCTATCCATTTCATGGCATTATTATTGCTAGTCTTATATTAATCATTATGTCGTCCTATATGTCTCTGCCTGGGTTCCTGCAAAGTGTATTTGCAATTTTCAGACATTTTTTACAGTCAGAAATTTTTATCTTAGTCATCTTTCTTTATATTTAACTTTATGTGAATTTTCCATCAAAAATATATGTCTGTTCTGTTTTCTGGATAATTTAGTTAAGTAGCAATTGGCTGCCATATATTGATTCTAAAAGATACTTTAGTCGCTGATTTGCAACTGACCAATATTGCATTATTTCATCTAGTACTAAAAAAATATTGCATTATTTCAAGAATATTGCTCAGTCTACCAATTTTTGGCAAAATGTTGAAAAAGCTCTTTGCTTCTTAAACCCAAACCTAGATTACCTAAAAAGTTCTTTAATCCTTATATGATAGTTCCATTAAAGAATCTACAGTAATTTTTTGTCTACCTCTTGGTATATATTAATTCAAACACTTTATCTTATGATATAAAAGTTATTCATAAGGCTATATTCTAAAAAAATATACTCTTTTATGTTAGCATACTATATATGGTCAAATTTTGCGCAAAAATAACTTTATACTGTTGGAATCAATTTTTTAAATCTCAATATAAAATTTAGGAATGCCAACATAAAGCTAAATGTTTAAATTTTTTAAAATTTATATGAGGTGGATGAAGCGTTATGTAAAAATTGTCTTAAATTTCTAGAAATTTAAAGTTTTAATTTAATGTTTCTATTTTGTTTCATCTACCAGATCATTATACTATAAGTATGAGTTTAAAATTATATAGTATATTAAGTACTTAATTACTGTATTTAAAATTTTAAGCTCATCAGTAAAGACCATTTATAGTTTAGTGCTGCTAAAATGCTATATAGGAAAGTAAGCATAATCTTAAATTTTAAAAATGTAAGGTTTTTAGTTTTGTGAGCAATTGATACTGAGCTATCAGCTAGTATCTTACTTATAAATTTTTATTCTATATTATCAAAACTTTCTTTCTACTTTAAATGAATTCCATTTAATCATTATTTAGATAAAACAGGTACTACTTGATAATTGAGAGGAACTTAGCTAAATTTATATATTTATAGCAGCTGTTACCAATATTTTATAAATAGTTCATATTCTAATTATGTCAGTAAAAGTATTGCTGAGCACCACAGATGTTTTTAACACAGTTTCACGTTTTATAACGTCCTTAAATATAGTCACTTGCAAAGCCATTGTGTGGTTGGATACTTTGCAGCTTAATTCTCTTTGTCACAACTTAAATTTTTCTTATGTATCTTAATGCATTAATTGTAGTTGTTTTCATAAACTTATGCAGTAATATAATCATAAAAAGTACCACATATGTGACAATGACTTATTGAAAATCCCACTCATTTCTCATTGAAAAGGATGTTTTTTAATAAGTGTTAAAGTAATTTGGGGTTGAAAACCTACCTTAATTGCAGATATTGTAGCTCTAGATGACCCATTTATCTTTTAAAATATTAAATCAGCATTAAGCAACCTGTCTTCAAAGCTATGGTGTAGAAGACTTTCAGAAAACTCCAACTTCTACATTTGTTAAAGTTATATAGTACCTCAATAAGTTTTATATATTATAATTTTACACTTCAATTTTTTTCATACATGTGATACTTCTTCAACTTCTAAATTGTAAAATATAGTGATAGTCAGATTATCATAATCTGATATATGTTATGTTTATAATTCAGGTATGTAGATCATTGTAAAGGTCAATAGTAGAAATTGATTCACTGTTATTTTATAATGTTATGAAATATATTGATTTATAAATAAACATAGTGTCTCAATTATAATTGTATGCTGAGTAAATTTTTAGTAAATATGTAACACCAAGTATGATATTTTTATACTATTTAAAATGATAATTTTAAAAATAGATTAAATCGCATGGCATCATAGTTTGAGAATTCTGAAAAAAGACTAATATATTTCAAACCAACTCTTAAAGAGTTCAGAAGTAAAAAGGTAATATTGTTGTACTTTGTTTCATCTTTCAGGCAACAAAGTCTATTATAATAGCTTGTAAAAAGTTAAGGTAAACATACTGATGAAGAGATGTTAAAACAACCACAAAAACCACAGTATATTGTTTACTGAAAATGGCGACAGTTTAGTTAATGCATATTTTCTGTTAGCAAGAGCTTAAGCTGTAAAGATGTTTAGAACATAATCCCTATTGAGATAAGATTATAAGAAATTGAATCCCCATATTGTTCCCCACCTTTTTGCAATATACTTCAATACAATATAATTTATTACAAGATGTTTCCTCTTTGCTTAGGTCATTTCCTGATTCCTTTGATTTACTGTAGGATATGATAAGTTAATCACCCTTAAGCCATGTAGCCTACTACATAAACTACCTGGGCTTAATTGACCATGTTCTCCCTTATAGTTTGCGTACTGACAAACTAAGGATCATTTCCCTTGACATTATTGCAAAATGTCTCTTCCCATAACTATGTTTTAGCTCTATTTGTTTTCTTGCTATAGTTCTACCCTTTCCCAACACCTATGATGTGGGGTTTTATCTCTTATGATCTTGGGCGTCCTGTTTTAAGCGGGTTTCTTCTAAGATCCAGAGGGCAGCATAAATTAAAAGGCTTTTGAAGCTCATTGAAGCTGGCTGACGTGAAGTTACTTTTATTCCCTTTAAGTAACCCCTTTCACAAAGGTCCTCACTAGTTTCTTAAGCCAGCCCCTATTTTTATCACATCATCATAAGGACCTCTAACGCTCACCACTTACTGATGCTGTCAGGGACTGGAACTAATTAATTTCCAGTTTGAGATAGCATGTCATATATTTGCCAATACTGAGTAAGATGTCCATTATAACAAAGGGGCAGTGTGTACCATATGGGATATAGCAAGGGAAATTGCGTGGTTTAACCCTAAAGAAGAAAGTACTGCTTCATCCAGACCCATTCCTGTAAAGGCCAGTACAACAGCTATTATAATCGTGAAAGTATTGATAGAGGGATTTGTTCAGGTAGAAATGTTTTTTTCTTATGGTTATAAAAATTTCAGAATTGCGGTAGGAACTATACAAATTTGTGCAGGTTATATGTAATAATTTGGTTGATTGTATAGCTTGTTTACTATATGATATATGGAAGTAATATCATAAAAATATGCACTTATAGGAACTCAGATGTGATAATACTTTATTGATCACAAAGGTTAACCATATTAATGTCTTAGTTTTATATTCCATCCGGCTTCCTGGACTTACCTAATCTTTATTATTTTTAGCCATGATACCATTATCCTTCTAAGCTTCTAGAATTGAGCCTAGCATATAATTTTGCAAAATAGTATTATCTCTCAGTCTCACTAAAATACGTTATGTTGCAATTTGATTGACTTCATAACATTGAAATTAAGAAAAGTAAGCGCTAATTGAACCAAACCCATTGTTATTATGGTTTGGTATACAATAATTGATTTAAATTCAGCACATTTTCTTGATCTGGTGTTTAATCTGTAATCTTAGGAATCCCACTCATAATAGGCTTTACCCTGGCTGATGCATATAGATCAAGGTGTCCCAATAGAATGCTGAAGTCCTCTTTATTTCTCAGCTTTAATAATTCTAATATGTTACAACCCCTCTGTTTCCATCTGGGTTGATCCCCTATCTACCTTAGCTCCCAACTGTGCTCTCCTTTATTTATTTGTTTATCATCGTAGATTATGAACATATCCTTGGGATTATATACCATGTATTTCAGAAAGGAGTCACCAGCGCTTCACTTCCTTGTTCACCCAGTGAGAAATAGGATCAATATGCTGTTCTATTTATTTCAAGTAGGGATGATTCATTTACCTTGCCTTCTCTGCTTCTCTGGACTAATATACTTTAAGTTGCAGTGCAGATTGCTTTTCCTAGCTCCCTAATTTAATGGCTCATCTGTTTATCCCTATCTTTTACAACTAATGTGAAGCAAATCATTCCTTCCTAGGATTCAGCATTATTGAGTCCCCCTGTAATGTTCAGCAAACGCACACTACTGCACAGGTAATAGTTCCACATTAGAGATTTCAATATTCACTGACAACAAGACCTCTGTTCCAATGTTAAGGTTATTTTACTTAAAACGGACAGAAAACTATAAAATAATCTGTTCCTCCAATTTCTGTATAATATATCTCTACTACCTGAACAACTTAAAAAAACTAGAAAATTTGGACAAAAAGTGATCCTTTAATGAGATAAACATGAAATATACTATAGTTGATCTCCTAACCACATATTAGCAATGTCCTAACGTTCATGTCACAATTCAATAGGACTTTAATGGGGTACAATCAACACAATAGACATAATCGTGCCCTTTACATGAAAATTTGATTAAATGGTGAGAAACACCGCGCTACGCTACTGGAATGACTGGGAGTCCATGATTACGGAAAAGATAATGGTGGAATTTTGATGGTTCAAATGTATGAATTCATTTTTATTATGTATAAACAACAATTATTTGTAAAAAATTAGTTACTCGAAGTTGATTCAGTCATTTTCAGCAAATTTTTTGCACCCTTTACTCAACTTAAATTTTGACCAATCTTTCTGAGGAATTTGATTGCCATAATATGGTCTTAGCTACTTCGCAATAACCTTACTGATAATTCGCTCATTAGATAGGTGCTTTATGGTTTAGACATCAAAGAACAAAGTGCAACAAGTTTCTATATGGTCCTTTCCAGAGCGGTGGTATACTATGTGTTCTACCAGATACAAATGAATCACAGTATGATAACTAGTTACCTTCTTTAAACTTGTTTAAAGTTCCTTGATATTTATCATCCTGGGTCTTCTGATTAATCTTTTTAATTGAGCAGCACCAAATGCTTTGGTTTGAATCTTAATTGAAGCCCAAACTAATTGGTCAAAAGTATTATTTGGGTCAAATTCCATCCTCATTTCCTACAATGCAGTGCAACAAGAGAGGCAAAGCAGGCTGCTTATCATAGAGCAATTTAAAGGGTTAGAACCCTGTGGTAGTATGATAACTATGATTATAAGTAAGTTTTGTTGGACTTACATAGATGTTTCAATGGGATGAAAAAATGGCAGTAAATTTAAGGAGAATTTTGCTATAAGGTTCTGTTGACCCTCTCAACGGTCCCACTAGTATATGGGCGGTATGGGGCAAACAGGACACTTCTAGTTCCTTTAAGTTTGTTTATTCAGAGACTATCTTAAAATTAAAATTAGTAACATTGTCCATCAAAATAACCTGCGGAAATCCATGCCTATGGATAATTTGTTCCATAATGAACTTCAGTAGTAGTGACTATTCCAACATCATGAAGGTGTTTAACTTTGACCATACTATTCAAGTGGTAAATGGCCACAATAATGTACCAGTGAATAAAGTTGCTGAAAGGCAGAGGTTCAATAACATTAAAGATGATTTATATCAAGCCCAGTTTTACTTAATTAATTAATGAGCAATGGAAGCCTTGAAGGGCTGTAGTGATTGAAATTCTTGACAATTCATCAAATTGTCCTGCATATCAAATCTCATGTACTACCAGTGGTATCTTAGTTGGGCCTTCTTTAGGGTATTGACCAGTCCGCCATGCCCAACGATCTGGTGAGCTTGCATTATTATTGATGGAAGTCATATGGAACTATGTACAGTTATCTTTTAACCATCACTTCAGATCTTGTAACTTATACCACCTCAGATTTCTATGTTCTTTGATAAGTGATTCAAGGTGCTCTTAATGGTAGGCTGCTCGTTATCATACTTGAGGGCCTCCCTTTTTTTAGATATTTGGTCCACTTAGGGAGACACAAAAAGAAACAGTGGTCAACCAAGAAATTCCATTGGTTTTTTGAAGAGACTATCTTAATTGGTATACTACATTGTAGTTGTATGCCTTACGCTTAAATGTCAATTTGGCTATTTATCCTTTGATCATTAAGATTGTAAATCCACCACAAAGAGGCATGATTGGTGATAACTTGGAACTTAGTTCTGTGAAGATAAACACAAAAAAGTTTACAAGTGAGAATGACTTCTAAACATTTACATTCTGTTTCATATAGTTTTGTTCCTGCTTAGTGAGGGAGCAACTGCAAAAGGCTACTGGATGTCCTCGCCATGTTTGTCACATTGGGATGACAACACTAAAATGGCCATCAGTAAATTTTTAGAATGAGTGATAAACGGCTAATCAAAGTTAAGGTACCCTAGCACTGGGGCTCAGGTTAAAGTTGCCTTTAATTTGTTGAAATTGTCTTTGCATTCTGTAGATAATTGAAAGGTCACTCCGCTTCTTAGTAAGTAGAATATGGGCTCAGTAATTGTAAAATTTTTTGGATAAATTGACAGTAGTATCCTACCATTCCTAAGAACACATGCATGCCCATTTTTTCTCAATGCTTTTCATCAATATAATGGCATAAAACTTTTAAAGTTTTGGTGTAACCCTCAAATAATAGCTATGTGAAGTTGGTACAACATTATAAGTCTAAAAACTGACACTTGCTAGATGTAATTTCCAGATGAGCCTTGACTATCCGCCTAAAAACTTCATATAAATGGGATAGATGTTATTTAGAGGTTTTAGAACATTTCAACGACATTAGGTAAACTAAAACATTTCAGCTTAAAATAACCTAAAAGGGTGTTTATGGCGCTCTGAAAGGTGGCAAGAACATTGCACAGACCTTAAGGCATGTGGGGTGGATTTAATCAATGGGACGTCATGATGGAGCATTAATTATTGTTCTTCTTTTGCCATTTGTATGTAAATAGCCAGTTATCAAGTCCAAAGCATTAAAATAATTGCATCTCTTAATAAATAATGGCATTATCTATATGCAGTAAGGCTAAAAATCTTATTTTATAGCTTTATCTAATTGACAATTGTCAGTATTTGAGAGAAAAATTGTCTCAAATTCCCATCTTCCAAATCTGGCTGTACTGAATCAGTCATTGATTTCAGCCAAGACAAAACTTTTCTGGATCAACATTACCTAGTACTGAGTCACGTGGAGCGGGCTTTCCACCTTCTCAGTCATGTGAGTGACAATATCCATTGAGGACGCCCTCGAGGAGGCCTTTCTGGAAGGTTAGTAAAGATCCTGATCAGATGAGGCTCCAAAGATCCTGGAGGCATCGAGTCCCCATGCACCCTATAAATATTGAAGCATTTTGAATTAATAAAATATTTGGTAAAACTAACCTTTATTTTCCATTTCCTCTTCGGTGCTCATTTCTAATTTTCCAGCTTTGAGCCACCGCGAACCCTGGCGCCAGTCCTGAGAACTGCAGCACTGACAAACTGGTGCTCACTACAGGGGCGCTTCCTGGCGCGCCCTGAGGTGCTACCCTCAACCTTGGATGATAACAAAACTACCACAAGCATGCCAGATGCTGATCTTCTTTCAGACCTCCGATGGAACGGCCAAGACCCAACCACAGTTGGATCCAAATTTCAAGAAAGTCCTTTGAGTGTGACCCCAAAGACTTTGTTCACTTCCGAGCTCCCAGTCAGCTGAAACCCTTGCTGGACCTGTTAAAAATTCCCGAAGAATCAGAAAAGATGAACTTGAGCCAAAATGCCAGCATCATAAAATAAAAAGGCTAAAGAAGGCAATAAATTATTACAGGGACCAAGCATCATGGTTTTAAGAGGATGTGGGATGCTCGGAGAGAAGAAGCCTTTGAGGACATCACCCAGTGGGATGACTATTGGGTGCTAGGATCAGTTTACTGTGGTGAAAAGGTTATGCTCAAAAACCTTTTGGCTTTGAACAAAATCAAGAAAATATTTGCCAAGCTACAACAGACTCTCCAGTTGAAAAGAGAATTCAAAATTGTCTGAATGCTCGAATTTTACTATTTATTGTGGGGAAGGCCGACCATGGGATGGACACTTCGAATATGACTCAGACGAGACAAAACTTAGTACCAGGGGAGGCACCCCAGAGAAGCGATGCTATCTCTTGTTGCCAGCGGGAACGCCACTTATGGGAACGGGGAGGGAACGTGTGTAGGGGGCGTAGCCACTATTGAGCACGTGTGGAGGAAGGGGTCTGATTTGATGAACCAGACTGGGAACCAGGAGGAGACCAGCTGCCGGCGACGTGGTGGGAGATATCCAAACATCCACGCTTGAAAGTGATCCACCAAATGAGACCGGAATCTGTGGACAGCTTCATGGAGGGTGGGGATGGATCCGGCGATGGCATCTAAGACAATTGTGTGGATAGTCCACATGGCGATTGCAACCACCAGAGCACGAAGGGAGGGTGGGAGGGGGGAGGCCATTGATGAAGCAAACATATCTCTTGACAGACTGAAGGGATGTGTTTGATCCTGGCCTAGCAGACGTTGGACTTCGCGCCATATTACTTTAGAGGTGGGGCACTTCTCCAGGCGGTGAAACAGCGTTCCATACTGGCCACACACGACACAGGATGAGTGTAAAGCTTTAGAGCGCTCAGCTGTACGATACACCCGCCTCAGGCAGCGCCACACATGGGAGCGGACTTGAGGCTGCAACAGAGGATGGTGTGCGTATTTCCAGATAGTCTTTTGGGTCTCAGTGGAATAAGGGATGTCCATCATGTCCAGGTAGTCCACCCTGGATAGGACTTGGGGTCGAATGGGGATCACGCCATCATGGATGGGTAGCCCCTGTACCTCTTGTGTGAACTGAGGAGAGGGGCGGCCTCTTCGGGTTGTATGTCCACTAATACGAATTCTCCACTCTGAACTTCTCATGGAGAGTAGGATTCGTTTGTAGTGGGTTTTGGTCCCGTGAGGACCTGTGGCTGATGTGTGTGATGCGAGGTATTTCATCAGGGAGTGGGGGTTTGATGGATTGTTGAGGCCCAAGGCTCAGGAGAAGTTGGAGCGGGCTGCGCGGGACCAGTGTTGGGATGGGAGTGTAGGAGCAGTGACGGCCGCAATCCAGGTGCCTAGGATCTTGGCGGCATGGGCTTTGAAGTCAAGTAGGCCCATGCCACCATGATGATGAGGGCCAAACATGACCTCTAGCCGTACTGGTGGAGGGCGGCCTGACCAAAGCCAACCTTGTAGCAAAGCATACAGGGATTTGAAGAAGCTTGGGGAGAAGGGGATGGCGTGGGCTCCGAACCAGACTTTGGATAGGAGCATAGAGTTGGCAAGAACAACCCTGCCAGTGAGGGTAGTAGGGTGGGCTCTGAGAGAGACGATTCACTTCATCACGTTGTCCAGTATATGGCACTCCATTACTGCTGACGCGTATCCTCCTGCCTCCAACCACACGCCCAAATGGCGTACCGGTCCTATGGTAGGTCGTGGCACAAAGGGGAGCACCAGTGGAGCGGTGTGTTTGAGTTAGTAAGGCGTGGACTTGGGTGAGCAGATGGGCTGGGTTGGGAACTACTTGCTGGGGCCCAGCAGTTCTGAAACTGACCAAGGAGGATGATTTTGGTTTTGGAGGCGTTCCGTGCCGCGTTGCTTACCCGGGAATATTCCTGGATGAGGGCTTCAAGCGCGCGTGCATCTTTGTTATTAGACACCCCCACCATGCAATCATCTGCAAATGCCATCATCTTGACTGGGGTTTGGCCTGGCACATGGACCCCAGTGAGTTGGGCATTCACATTTCGCAGTAGTGGGTCAAGGCTGAAGTTGTATAAGAGTGGGCTCAGGGGGTCCCCTTGTCGCAGGCCCTTTGAGGACGGACTACTTCCGTTAGGAAACCTGGGCTGCGCACTGCCATTGTTGCAGATTCCGTGAGCAGCATCACCCAGTTAATGAAGCGGGAGGTAGGCGGAATTGTTGGAGGCAGGCCCTAAGGTATTCCCAGTTTACTCTATCATAGGCCTTTTGTTGGTCCAAGAATACAAGTGCCCCAGAGGCTGTGGACTGACACACATTAGCCACAGAGTGCACGTTATCCCAAATTGACCTTCTGGGGATGAAACCAAATTGTTCTGGAGAGATGGTGGCAGATGCTACAGTCCCTAAATGGTTAGCCATGATTTTTGCTAAAATTTTGGTGTCTGTGTTTGTTAGAGAAATGGGGTGCCAGTTGTCTAAGTCTAGCCTATCCCCTTTCTTGAAGAGTGTGACTGTAAAGACCTCATGTCCTCCTGGTAGGAGGTGCGTAACAACAGGCTTTGATTGAGTGAGGCTAGCAGCAATGGGGATATATATTTAAAATATTTTTTGTAGAACTCATATGGATTGCCATCTGGGCCTGGGCATTTTCGGTTTGGCGCACCACAAATGGTAGTCCATAATTCATTCAGAGTAATTAAATTCATTATTTCTGGGTATTGGAAAATGGTGCAGATATGAGCTCTGTCGAGAAATTCCACCATTTCGGCTGGCTGAATTGGTTTAGCTCAGTATAACTTGGAGTAATATCTTTGCATTTCGATTGCCACTTTGGCTGGTGTGTCCACAATAGAATTATCCGATCTTCGCACCTGTGTGCAGGCCACGCTCTGGAGTGGTGCAAAAATTTTTTTGAAGAAGTATGCGGTGCACTTGTCACCTTTGGTGATGCATGTGGCCCTGTATTGGACACAAACCCGATGTTTGTGTTGCCTTTCAAGTGCGTTGAGGTGGGCTGCTGCCTCTGCCCACTTCTGGCCCAATGCAGGGCTATATCCTGAGGCTGGAATATTGGACTCCAAGTGGGCCAATTCCGCCAGCGCACATGATATAACCGCTGATGTGGCTCGTGAGTGTCTGGATGAGAGATGACGATAGTGGCGGATGGTGTCTTCTTTGAAAGTTGCCCATGTGGAAATGGGGTCCGCACAAAACGGTGCAACAAACAATTTTGCCAAAGTTGCCTCTTCCACCCACGTGGAAATCCTGGCGACGCAAGCTCTGGGGGGCGGATTTTGCACCAACGTGGGGCCTTTGCAACTGTGACGGGTAAGTGGAATGTTATTGAGACCAGTCAGTGGTCGGAGAATTCCATTTTTGTTGTTTTGAAGTGGGAGATGTGGGGTTGGAATTTCGCTGGCGCTAGAATAAGGTCAATGCGGGTCATGGACCTTAATTGGCTGTTGTGGATGTGGGGACGCATCATGTTTTTGAGCAGTGGGGCATGTCACGGCAGCACATCCATTAACCCAAGGGTGGCTTTTAGAACGCATAGTTCTAGGTGACCCTGTGGGGCATGGGGTGAGGGCAGCCACCGGTCCATTGGTGAGGTTAGCCAACAGTTCATGTCGCCAATTAGGAAAGAATTGGGGGGTAGTGGGAGGGATTTGACCGACGAGAAAAATTCCTGATGCTCTTGTGCACCATTTGGGGCATAAATGTTGACAATTGTGTGTGCAACATTGGCCCATGAGAAGGTGACAATGAGCACTCAGTCATTTAGGAATGTTTCTGAAGATGTAGATTTGAAAAAATTGTTTTTCCAAATTAGCACCCCACAGTGCTTTGACCAAAAGGATAGGGATGGTAGGAGCATTGTTTTCCAAGCTTCCTCGGAAGCTTGTGGACAGTGGGTTTCCTGGATGGCCAGGATATCCACGGGTAAATTATTTTGTAAAAAACTCAGTTTCCTAGCCCGGGACGGGGAGGCCTTGAGTCTGGCAATATTCAGCATTCCTAGAGTGAAGGTTTCCCCCATCTCACCTTAGGTGCGAGGGGGTGGGCCCCCTGGCCCACCAGCCTCTTCCAGGTCCCCATGGGCTTTCACAGCAGTGCGGGTATTAGCAGCAATGCTATTGGGGTTTTTGTTAATTTTTGCAGAAAGAGTCGCATTGGCTTTGGCCTTTGCTTTTTGTTTTCCTGATGTCAGACGAATTTTTTGTGGTGCGGATAAGTTCAGTGCACCGTCGAGTGGGGCAAAAATATTTTTTTCGGTTGGGATAGGTCCCAAGTCAGTTTTGACCAGGGCTTGGGTACAGCGATTGGGTGAGATTGAATCTCCCATCAGATCCTCAGATTGAGTGGCCCATTCAGCTTGGGCCTCCCAATCTGATTAGGTGATGGATTCCCAAGTTGCTTCCACTGCGAAGGTCTCCATGTCCTCCTGGCGTTGTGAGTATGGGATAATGGTGGTGACCTTGGCCGCTTCCTTGGCCGCGGTCCTATGAGCCTGCTTGGCCTTCTTCCACTCCTGCGGGGAGATGGGCTTTACCAATAGGTAGCAGCCTTGTGCTCCCCACGGGAAAGCCTCTTTGGTGCTTGCAGTTGGTTTGTAGTGCGCCTCTCCGCTGGCCATGGCCACTGAGGGGTGCTCTTGGAATGTAACGCCCTCTTTGATGGGGCACACATGTGCCTTATGGCTGAACGCATCACAGTGGGTGCAAATGGGGGGCGCGCTGTCCACGGTTACCTGGAATGGGTGAGTGGTGTGCCCTGCAATGTCAATAAAGGTGGAGTGCAGGATCTGGGTTAGGTCCTTCACGATCTCCTCAGTTGGGGTCAGAACTGCAATAGCTTTGCCGGTACACAGGTGTGGCATCAGTGTGAAATGTTGCATTTCAAAAGATTGTATTTCGCCATATATGGCGAGACCATCTTTCAGGTGTTGCTCCAAAATGTCACGTTTTACCGTAGTAGGCAAAAAGTCAAACATGAGGAAAATTTGGTTTGATTTTGTCCATCTGGTGCATTTAGTTTCAACGACCCATTGCCCTTTGGGGAGGTCGACCACTATGCGCACTGCTGCAGCCTCGTCTGCTGCTATTTTGCTTTTGAAACCTAGGTCCAGCCAACCACACGACATGGAGTGAGGTGCAACGTACACCGCGGTCAGGAAAATTTTGTGTACATCTTCACAAAATTTTTCCCATAGGGCCATTTTTTGGATGTCCAGATACACATGGACTCCAAATTCCACCGACGAAAGTGGCTGGGAATGTGGCGTGTTGATGTACTGGTTGCATCATGCTTGCCACACGAGTATCTCTGGGGAAATTGTGACCGCCAGTTTTTTTAGATTTTTTTCTATTCCGCCATATTCTCTGGGGCGTTTTCGAATGTTAGAGGCCATGGGCCTTCCGCCTGCTCCTCTTGCCTTGCTTGCCCAACTGCTCCCAGACATGGGCGCAGACTAATCCCCTCTATGAGATTATCAAACTAGATTTAGTCTTAAATTGAATGGGTTGCAAAAGTGTTTGCAACGAGAAAGAAAAGTTTGAATGCTCAAATTTTACTAAAAATAATTAATTTGAATACTAACTTTAATATTTATCTAGGTAATAAAAAACGAAATCCTCCGTTTGATGCAGATTTCCACTCGTCTGTTTTCAAAACAAAAGTGGAAACAAATCGCATAGCCAAATTGGGCCCAGCAGTGCTGAACAAATCAAAATTGGCCAGTGAGCATTGAACCAATCAAATTGGAACAAGTCCAGACCCAAATTTCATTTTTGATGAAGATGACAAGCCAAAAAAAATTTGCAGGAAGCATAAAATACAATCAGTGAAATGATTTGACTCAAATGCCGGGAAGAATACCTGAGATTTACCTCCTCACCATTGAAAATAGGCTTGATGTCTCTTTTCCAGCTATACTATCACTTTCCAACTTTGATGACGCCCTTCCTAAAATCGGGCCTCAAATTACTAAAACAAAAAATCTAAAATGCCAAGTTTGACTCTCAGATTGGGATAGCGCTGATCCCAACACAGGCAATAGTCAAGAAAAGGGGAGCTCAATGACTCCTTTCTGACAAAGTGGTGCTCACTACAGGGGCTCTGAGCTGACCCAGTGAAAACGTCAATCACAAAATGGAAACCAAAAGAGACCTGAGGACCAAATGACTGGTCAATTGAGGAGCATTTCTTGATGGGTTAGTTCTTCCCAATACACAACTCTATCCTCACAGCCGGAAAGGCTAGAGTTCTGCACCGTCTTCCAATTCTCATTGCCCTCTTTAGATGGGGGCCAAAATCAACTTCAGCTCAAACACTCCCACAATGTCATCAAACAATTAATCCTTGGCATCTATGCTGAGGGTGTCCTCTCCAGCCACTCCCGCACTTCCGCTGTGCCATCCACAATGCGAGACCTATACTCCTCAGCCACATTACCTGCTGGAGAGCTTACCTTGGGACCTGATCGCTACCTTCATAATTTCGTTCATCCCACAATTCATCACCTCCTCCAGCTAGTAGGATTACATCATCAGGAGGTCTCCCAGCACCTAGGGCTCACCCAAAATTTACATTTGTATATGGTTGACTTCTATGACGCGGCCGCCTCCTTCATGCATGACAATTGCAAAGCTATTCTCAATAACCATCGGCTAATCAATGAAAACTGTGACCAACTGGTGGTAATAGATAGCAGCATCTCTGGCTACCTCGAGGAGCAGTTTTGCCAAAATGCTCAGCGGTTTGAAGTGACATAAACCCAACAATTGCAACAAGCTGAAGAATTACTATGATCCCTACAGCAGCGCTACCGAGAGCTGGCCTCTCACAACTACTCCCCCCCGCAGCTGCCAGACCAGAAGGGCCTAGGGGGCCAGAAGGTCCTGAGGGGCGTCAGGGGCCAGCAAGACCTGAAGGACCTCGTGGGCCTCAAGGGCCTTCCAGCCCCCCCACCTTGGGCAAACCTGAAGACCCCTGGTGAAAGGATATAATTACCACTCTGGCCGCTCTGCAGGACCAGATCCAACAGGTGGCCTTGGTATGCAAGCTTCGAACAGACGGTGTTCACCTTGACCCCAGGGTCTCCATCAAAGCACTATCAGATGAGATGGATAACCTCAGCGCTTTCCTGAGGCTCACTGAAGCTTGCATCTCCCAACTCGAAATGACGTGTTGTGGGTTTGAAACCCAGTTAGCCACCATCAAAAACCAGCTCCAACTACAGAACGCTGAAATTCAGTCCTTAAAGGAGCAGGTTGCCAGCAAGGCGTCCGCTTCCACCCTCAGTCAAAACTGGGAATATATCCAAGAAGACTTAGAAGGTTTGTGGAGGTGGCTAGATCAAAGGGCTCCTTGAGAGTATGCAGAAACAGAGATCTCGGAGCTGACGCCTATCCCAGGAGTTAACACCCTCTCCACTCCTATTGTCAATAACTTCAAACCTAGCTTCAAGGAGAAGTTCACCCCCAGATGGAGAGCATTGCCTCCTTCTTGTATGCCTACGAGAGCTCTATGGAGGAGGCCACCAATCGGCAAAAGGTGAAGCACATCCACTCCTGCCTAGACAGCACTGCCCAGGAAGATTATGACTCTCCATCTTAAGGTGTGTAACACCTGGGAATAAGTCCGCACCACCCTGATCCAAGAGTTTGGCAGTAACCAAACCTTGGCCAACCAGAAGCAAGCATTCATGGGCATTTGACTTAACAAAGGAGAAAACCCTATGGAGTTTGCTAACTGGTTCTACGCTCAGGCTCAACCTTTGGTTATGACAAGCTGCATCACTCTGGATGATGCCATTACCGCTTTCATCTCAGCCCTGGGGTCCTATCCTGAGGTCCAGATGCATATGATCAGGCAGAAGAATGGATTCACTTGTATCATAGAGATCAAGGAGGCCCTCAAAGAGATTCCTGCCACAATCCTGAACTCTAAGGCTGTGCTCACAGGCTCCTCTAACCGCCCTAGGGTCCATGTAGTTGAGAATCAGAAAACCCCCCATCCGCGGTGCACCTATTGCAATGGCTTTAGGCATAGCACAAAAACTTGTTGAATACGTCTAACTGAAGAGGCGGGAAAAGGGCAGCCAGCATGAAGGAAGAGGCGCTCCATGCTGACACCCCAGTCCAGCCTCAAGTAACCCCTACACATAAACCAGAAGCTGTTAACTCTGAGGAAGTAGCTGCGGTAGCTAATGACAATAAAGACATTGATACTTCTTACTCTTCTTCTGATGATTCTCCTATGTTCCTTACGTTGCCGCCTCAGTTTGGAAGTTTGGTCACCTGAGTCGCCATCTGAGTCCACAAGATTCCAGCTTATGCCATAGTTGGTAGTGGCTCCCCCATGAACGTTATCTCTTCCAAGCTGATGAAACACATCAAGGTTGCCCCCAACATGCCGCACTACATGGAGTATGGCACGGCTGGCCCTCAGTGCACCCGATTCATAGGGGCCTACTCCTCTCTACCAATTTGGTTCAGGAAGCTCACTTTGGATACAACTGCCATCGCTTTGGACAACACCAGCTACGATCTACTCCTTGGAACCCAGTTTCTTTGAGACTATTCAGCTGTTATCCACTATGATGGTGGTTTTCTCTCCCTTCTAGGACACCGAGTCCCTCTGGTTTTTGAAACTGCCCATGATTCTAGGGCAGATGTCAAGGCCCGAGCCTGCCTACTGGAGACCTAAGGATGAATCAATCAGCTTGAGTACCATGTCCAGGGCTCTCAAGTCTGGCTGCCCCCTCCAGCTATGGATGGATCCAAGGGGATGCCAGTTTACTTGCCCCAGGTGACTACCATGCCCCCAAATCCCAGGTCATTGTCAACACCTGGGTCCACGTCAACATTCCCTTGGGGTATTTACTGGAGTTTTGAGGTCTGGATAACCCATCTCCCAAGGAAGTGCTGACCTACCCCAGAATCCTTGATCCAGCATATGCCAGATTGATATCAGTGTTGCTAGCCAACCTGACTGACAGACCAAAAGTTATAGGACCTAACCAACCCGCCGACTACATTCACTTGTTACTGATGGGAGCTGTTGCTGATATCCGAAGCTTTGGAGAACTGAGGGACCTTGGCTTGGAGTTGCCACCCTCGGTTAACTTGGTTAACGCTAACATAGGAAAGGACCTCTCTGATGAACAGCGACTTAAGGTCCAAGAGCTCCTGGAGGAATACTCGGATATATTCTCCACTTCAACCTATGATTTTGGAAGGATGAATGGAGTCCTCCACCTTTAGAGACTGGGGATGCCCCCATTTCAGTCCTGGCCTTACTGCAAGAGCAAGGTCGAAGAGGCCCAGGTCACAGTAGAACTCAAACAGCTGCTTGACGCGGGGCTCTTGGTTCCCTCGCGTAGCCCTTGGTCCTCCCTGCTGTTGCTGGTCTGAAAGAATGATGGCAAGCACCAGGTGGTGATGGATTATCAACGACTCAACTCCATCACTAAGAAGGACAGCTATCCTCTACCCTGTATCGACGACTCACTCCAACTGCTTGCAGGTTCCCAATACTTCTCAGCCATGGACCTCGCCAGAGGGTACTGGCAGGTTGAGCTCGCTCCTAAAGACGAGCCAAGTGTGCTCTAATTGCCCACAAAGGGCTGTTCAAGCCTACCTGAATGCCCCAAGGCCTCTGCAACGCCCCTGCCATGTTCCAGCGCGCCATGGATGGGATCCTTGGGGACCTGAAGCTCTCCTGTGTCCTGGTCTACCTGGATGACATCACCATTTTCTCATGAACTTTTAACGGACATATCGACCACCTTAAGGAAGTCTTTAAGCATCTACAGAAGGCCTCCATCAAGCTCAAGCTCTCGAAGTGCTACTTCTTCCAGCCTGAGCTAAAATTCCTAGGCCATAAGGTCTCCAAACATGGCATTCAACCTATCCTCAATAAGGTCGATGCTACAGAAAAGATGTCGCGCCCCCAAAGCCTACGAGATATTCAAGTCTTCCTAGGTATGGTGGGCTATTACCGTCAGTTCATCCCACGGTTTGCAGACCTTGCTGAGCCATTGTTCTACCTTCTACAAAAAAACGTTCCATTCAAATGGCGACCTGAGTAGGAACAGGCCTTCAATGCTCTACGTACAGCTTTATGAAATAAACCTGTTCTAGTTCATCCCCATTTTGACAAGCCCTTCTTGCTGTTCACAGATGCTAGTGATGTCACTGTGGGGGCTATTCTGGCTCAGCACGATGAGAACCAGGTCGACCATCCCATAGCTTATTTTAGCAAGACCTAAGCAAGGCTGAGCGGAACTACAGCGTCACCGAGAGTGAATGCCTAGCCATTCTTTTAGCCATCAAGCATTTTTGGCCCTACCTCTACAGAACCCATTTTACTATCATTACTGATCATTCTACCCTTTGGTGGCTGCAATAAATGAAAGACCCGGATGGATGGCTGGCCAGGTGGGCCCTATGACTACAAAGCTACGACTTCACCATCGTCCATTGTGCTGGTGCTATTCAGCAGAATGCTGACGGACTCTCAAGGATGCTGGTATTAGCAGTCCTGACCCCGTAGGAGGATTGGCTCTATGACTTAATAGAGCAGCCTGAATGTTGGGAGCTGGAATCCCCCCAGGTTCAAGCCAAACTCCGCCGGATGACTTAAAACACCCAGGTCAAGGATGGGTTACTCTACAAGAGAGTCAACAAGAAGTGGCTTCCCTACATCCGACCCTCCTCTCACACTGACATCATCTTGGAAGGCCACACTACTGTTGGGCATGGTGTAGTCAAGAAGACCTATGAGTGGCTGAAGTCACGCTGCTACTGGGACCTAATGGTCAAAACCATCCAAGAGGTTCTGGAAGCTTGCATGACCTGCTGATCTCAAGACTGGGCCAACCCTTGCTATCAGCACTCCGTCGTTGCACCAACCAAGCCCTTCAATGTCATCAGTATTGACGTGGTGGGTCCCCTCCCCACTGGTCTACATGGTCACAAGTATATTATTCTTGCCATATACCATCTGACTAAGTGGGTCAAGGCGATCTCAGTTCCTGCAGCCATGGCTAAGGCTACCGCCTTGTTCCTTGTTCGCTCCATTTTCACCCAGCATGGGTGCCCTCAGACCTTTCTCTCAGACAATGGTTTGAACTTCACCTTCCAGGTAGTACAGGAGCTAATTTCACTATTTGGAACCACCCTGAGTTTCGCTGCTCCCTACCACCCTTCTACTAATGGGGCAGTAGAAAGGGCTAACGGAGCTCTTGTCTCCATCCTGCGAAAGTTGACCGCCTCAGATCCTGCCCGCTGGAACCATTATTTGCTCAGAGCCCTGCTTGCATACCGAGTGAGCTATCACTGTGTTATCAAAATGTCCCCATTCAAAGCCCTGTATGGGTGGGCCCCACAACTACCCAGTAGCATCCAGCCCCTGTTCAAAGCCTCCACTCCTGAGAACATCAATTTAATTATGAGGGCCCTTGCCAAAGAAATTGTCCGGCTCCAAGCCCAAGCCACTCAAGGCATTATCACCACTGGAAGAGAGACATCCTGATCAAATCTCGGACGACCCTCCTTACCAGAATTTCAACTAGGTGACCTCATTCTCTTTTATCATCATTGACCTCGAGGTCATTAGAACAAGCATGACGTACTGTGGTCTGGGCCCTACAAAGTGATACACAAGGTGAATTCTGAATACTCCATTGCCAATACCAAGCAAGAGACTGTTGTAAACCAAGTGCATAGTTGGTTCCTCTGGCTGTACTTCCCCCTCTGACAGGATCTTGAAGGGGGCCTTGTTGGGATTTGAGAGAAAAATTGTCTCAAATTCCTATTTTTCCAAATCTGGCTGTACTGAATTGGTCATTGATTCCAGCCAAGATAAAACTTTTCTGGATCAACCTTACCTAGTATTGAGTCACGTGGAGCGGGATTTCCACCTTCTCAGTCAGGTGAGTGACAATATCCATTGAGGACGCCCTCGAGGAGGCCTTTCTGGAAGGTTAGTAAAGATCCTGATCAGATGAGGCTCCAAAGATCCTGAAGGCATCGAGTCCCCATGCACCCTATAAATATTGAAGCATTTTGAATTAATAAAATATATGGTAAAACTAACCTTTATTTTCAATTTCCTCTTTGGTGCTCATTTCTAATTTTCCAGCTTCGAGCCACTGTGAACCCTGGCGCCAGTCCCAAGAACTGTAGCGCCAACAACAATAATCAATAACTAATTGATTGGAGCCATCAATTTTCTTGATAATAAGTATAGGACTTTCCCAGTGACTGCGAGATGGATTGATCATTCCTTGCCACAATAGTTGTAAGAGTTCATTTTGTACAACTTTTTTACTGGCTTGGCTATGTTTTATAGACTGTGAACATATTGGCAGGCTTCACTAATGTCAATGTGTAGTAATAATCCTCTGCGCAACCTAAATCTTAATCACTAGTCCCAAATATTTGATCATATTACTGTAGTAAAGACAGGGATTTATCCTTTTGTTCCTTTGAAAGATCACCAATAGATCTTGAAAGATAAGCACACATACGTTTGGATTGGCATCAGGCTGGCAAAATTCTGATGGTTCTCCAAAGCCTTCAAAGACAGGACTTCTTCTCAGGGTATAAATGAAGGAAGTCAACTTTTTTTCTTTTTTACAGTTATCTTTTGAGTGATTAAAAAGTCAAGAAGAACACAGACCTCATTGTGTCCAGAGATGATTAAACTAGGATCCATGTGAGACTTGATCCACATTATTCCCATGGAGATTTGACTTCTCTTAGTAACCCATATGACAAATCCAGAGTTAGTTCTATGCCTATAATACACTGTTCTCCAGAAAAAAAGGCACAACTTGTGGAGACTTATAAAGGGATACTTGATTTTTAAGAGGGCGGGAGGAGATGCTCAACTATGATGACAACTTGATGATAGTGAATAGGGAGTACTCCGTCAGTGTAAGTTACACTGATAAAACTATTGCAGTTTGTAAGAGGAACCTTTTCTTCCTGAAAGTAACGTAAAGACAACGCTGACTAAGGATCTTAAAAACGTTTTCTTCATAGTTGAGGACTGATACATAGAATATGAGGAAATTTTTACTGACTAAAATTGATAGGTGCTTATGAGCAATACTATGACAGAGGAGTTGACCTGTAGGGATCTAACCCTCATAGGCAAGGAACTGTAAGTTACTTCACTAATAGTGCTACCATGGACCAACCATTTCATAATGTTGAAATGGGACATGTTGTGAGATATCTTTAGCCTTTTATAAGCAAAGTTTGATAACTTTTTGTAATTTTGGCAATATCAATAAGTTCCGCCAGAAGGGTTTGCACAGGGTCAGTTCCAACTGAGTAGGGGATGAACAATATGGATATCATCAGTCTCAATACAAACTTAAAGAATATAATAAAATTTGGAGCTATTTGCTTTGTCTGCATCACTTTATTTTTATTTTACTTTACTCTATTATTAATAGCAGATCTTTTCTGCTCCGCTCTCCACTTCCTAATAAAAATCTTCTCTTTCAATCATCTCATCTTGCCTATATATGAGCAACTTTCATCAATAACAATCCTTATGCTTAGACTACTACTTACCACTGTATCCTCATTGGTTTGCCTTTGTAACTGTGAGGTCCCAGCAGGATTTATTATTCTTAAATTCAATATTACCTTAGTTTGAGGAGATCTATTAAATATTTGTCATAATTTGACATTGCCTTATCGCATTAATTAAAGGTGATCCAATAACTATCCTTTCTGACTCAATATCACCTTATGCTAAGGCGCTCAAATATTAATACACTGTAAAACATGGTCAGCGGATTCTATCCAATCCACCATAGCTATTTAGTGCTTATCGCCCAGTCATATCAGAATCTCAACATTACCCCTTGGCTAGACAATAAGTCTCCTATTGTTTATACGCCCAAAAGAACTTTGCATGAACTCAGTTAATAATCTGACCACTCACAGGGTCCTTGATAATGTAGGCATTGATGCCAGTTTTCTTAATAATTTCAGATGGACCAATCCAGATGCTGGCAAATTTGTGCTTTCAACCATACCCGTGCTGATCATGGAATAGGATCAGCTCTCCGTCTTTGAACTGAGCTAGCCCACTATGCAATTCCCAATTAGCGGCCTGATTCTTTATCTTTAAGGCCACGCTGAAGGAGTTCGCTTTGGTTTGCAGCTTGATTAACGTGTTCACTAGGTTAGTCAAGTAATGTTCAGGATCCATTCCGCTGGTATTTTCTACACAGACATAGAGCAGTTCCAGAGGAGTTGGGTGCATTTATATAGTAATTGGAAGGGACTCTTCCCCGTGGCAGATTGTTAGCTGATGTTTTAGGCAAAGGCAGCGGTGGAAAGGAGGGAAATCCAATTGGAAGCTTAATCCGTTGCCAATTTCTGGAGTATGTTCACCAAGGTCCTAACTCGCTCAACCATCCTGTTGGACTTGAGGTGGTATGGGGTCATCAGAACCGCACGGATGCCCATCAGCTCGTTTAACTTTGGGAGGATGTGTGAGGTGAAGTTGGTACTGTTGTTGGTAAGGATGAACTGAGGGTAGCCATGCTGATGGATAATACATTCTATTATGAACTTGTCCACTATGACTTCCCCCAAATCACATATCACCTTTGCTTTAACCCACCTGGTCAAGTGGTTGATTTCCACCAGAAATTATTTGGTCCAGTTAGCTCCCATTGGCAGAGGTCCAACGACATCCAGGGAAACCGTATGACAAGCAAAATGTGGCTTCACTAGCTGGTATGGAGTTTTCTGGTGGAACGGCTTTTACACTTGACACTGGTGGCAGCAGGAAATGGTTTCAATCATGTCAAAGTTCATACTAACCCATTAATACTGAGATCACAACAATCCAATGTCTTGCGCATGCCATCATGTCCAGCTACCTTATGTGCACTCATGATAATGCTAGGACATTTTGAGGGTCGCGGGAAGTTCACTGTCAAGTCTCCAATCCGACTGTACAACTCCCCATTATGCTGGAAGGTATTGTCTCGAATATTATTTGATGCCTTTATGACTTGGTTCAGCTCATTGTCATACTTTCCGCAGACCATCTTATTGTACAAACTGTCGCTCAGATCTGCCATAAATGTAATTGTTGGTAGCCTGGATAAGCAATCAGCGTTCTGGTGTTTTGCTTCAGGTTGATGGAGTATTTCAGTTTCATAATCCTGCAGTTTGAGGGCCCATCGAGCTAAGCGTCCTTCAGACTCCTTGAGGTCCAGCACCAGTGTAATGATGCATGATCCGTTACGACTTTAAGCTTCACTCCATGCAAATACAACCAAGAATTAATTATAAGCATAGTATACCGCTAAGCATCTCACTCACTCATGGTATAATTGCTTTCATGGCAATTCAGGCCTCATCTACAGTATGTAACTATGTGATCCTCCCCATCTTCATCCTTTTGGGATAGGACCTCCACTACCACAGAAAGAGAAGCTTCCATCTGGATGATAAACTCTTTATTGAAATTTGAATAGTGTAGCACCGGCACACTGATTGGTGCCATTTGAAGTGTGCCAAAGGAGCATTGACAGCTTTCCGTCCATTTGAACATAGAATCCTTTTTTAATAACTCAAATACTGGGCCCCCAATACAGCTGAAGTTAGGGATATAGCGCCAGTATTAGCTGAAGAAACAAAAATACTTGCATTTCACATTTACTGTTTAGTGGGATCATATTCTGGATGGCTGTCACCTTAGCCGGTTTCAGTTACAGCATCTTTGAGTCTACCACTAACCCAGTTATTCCAGCTGGTCTTTGAAGAAGTGACAATTATGTGGCTTTATCTTGAGGTTGGCCTCAGCGAGCTGGATGAATCCCTCACCTAGATGGTTATGCTCAGAAAAAGTCTGAGAGAAGACATTGATGTCATCAAGGTATACGAGGATGCATGACAGCTTCAGATCACCAAGGATAGTGTCCATGGCTCAATGTGGTGTAGCTGGAGCGTTACATAACCCAAAGACATATGTGTTGGTTGAAAACCCCTGGATGTGACTACTGCGCATTTCTCTTTTTAACTGTGTAACTTGTTTTGTCAGTACCCGATAGCAGATCCATCTCTGAGAGGTAGCAAGCTCCTCCTAAATAATCCAAAGCATTGTCAAGCCGTGGCAAATTTTAGAGTCCTTTTTGGTAATACAGTTGAGCTTTCTGTAGTCTATCACCACTCAGTTCATATCTTCCTTTTTTTTAAAATTAGAATGGGTGAAGACCATGAACTCTTTGCCAGTTCAAGCATCCCTTGCTCCAGCAGCTTATCAAATTTTCTTGGTGACAACTTCTTCAGCTGCCCTTGATTGGCGAATCTTATGAAGCCTTATGGGGATGATCTCCTGTATCCTGTCAATGGACCACTTCCTGAGCGCACCCTAAATCGTGGTTGTCAATGGTGAAAATCTCCTTATACTTTTGAAATAAAGCTATCTCCTGGTCTTTTTGTTTTTCTGATGACCTCATTAACTTTTCGCATGATGCCACCATCATTATACCAAGCTGCAGCTTGACAGTTACTCCAAATTCATCCAGTGACCCAAACTTGTGAACCCAAAGGACCTCCTCAACAGGGGTCAAGTGTAGATACGCCAATATGAGATGCCAGCGGATTTGCAATGGTTTTTAGATTTGCTAGTAAAACCTTGTTCTCCAACATGTTCCAGAAGTATAATGCCTGGAGCCACATGGGGCTCAAGCCGCAATTGCTGATAAGTCCCAATGACATCCACATAAAGCCCAGCTGTCACTTCCACCTCTAATTTGGTGCTTACTATTACTTTGCTCCGGAGGCGATGGATATAGGCCCAGCAGCTCTGAGAGGCAGCCCTTAATACTCATACATCTGCTAGGGGAGGGCCCAAGTCCTGTTCTTTAGTCAATGGTAGCAAGCTGGAATCACCCATCACTATTTTCAAGGTTGACAAGTCTTATATGCACTAGATCCTTTGGCACTCTGCTGGAGGTAAAGTAAATTGGGATCCGCCGCCCCAAAATTTCGAAGGTCTTTTCTGTCATGTCAATGACAGACCCAGAAGCGTCTCATGAAGGAATTTCCATTTAACAGGTTATAATTGCTGTTTGGTAGCACTATTGCCAAGGCTACAATGACATTGACCCAAACCATAAAGGTAGCACGCTGTACAATCCTTCAGAGACCATGTTTTCCGCTCCAGCGGTCCCATACACCATGCGATGTTATACATCAGGTTTTAACGTCAACTTCTCCACCAACTTAGTGGAAACCTTATTTAAAGGAGCACCTGTATCTATTATAGCACAGACTCGATAGTTTGCTACAAAAATGTCACAGTATGTACACTCAGAATAAGAAGGATTTTGACTGTTTGATAAGTGGACAGTTAAGAATCTTTATTCCCAAGAAAGCTCATAATTAACTTGCAGACTTTAGTATACCTTGTCAATAGTTTCTAATGGGAGGGCAACATTTAACCCTTTCAAGGAAAGATGCATCTGAGAATGGGTTTAGCTCATCTGAAGAAACTTGGTCAAACATTTGACAGGCCTATAACTTCATTTGCTCCTGAGGTCCTTCTTCCGCTGTGGTCTTGGCTTGCGCCCAAGTCAGTACATTTATCCCCCCAACCAGCTGCTGATCTAAAAACTTTTCATCATGCTGAGCGACTACCGCTGAATATACTAAAATAGGTTCAGGTGGGACGTTTGAGGTTTGGATAGCGGAGGTATAGAGTCCCATTTCTTCTCCGCTCCTTCTTTTCCCTGGTAGTATTGATCCTGTTGTACGTAGTGCACCTGATGGTTAGGGAAACTCCAGGCAAGGTGGCTAGGGCAATCAAGTTCAAAACAATTTGCCCTGTAGGGTCTGCGTCCTTGGTTCTTGTAAGATGTGTTAGGTCAATAATTTAATTGTTGGCAATCAGCACAATCAGGATCAGGTTGATAGGCTGACTGCTGATAGTCAGAGTAATTAGTTCCAGGTAAGTAGTTGGGCTGTTGGCAATTATCATAAGAAGGTCTGAATTGGAAGTTAAATGGCTGGGAGTAACTTGGCCGAGGGCAAGGCGCATAACTATGATAAGGCTGGGAGTTACTCAGCGTAATCATAACAGGTTTTTTGAATTCCCCTAAACAAGAAGGACTGGGACAGCTGCAGTATGTTTCTGGTCTCTATTGGGTGGAGGAAAGGCAGCGTATAGATGGCGCAAAATTTTTGAACAATTTTGAGCAGGGGTACATCATCCTCCAAAATTGTAGTCATGATGTTATAAAGCTTGTGGTATGGCTTCACCAAGGAGGTCATGGCAATACACATCAGATAGGGATAGAGTCCCCGCCCGAATTAACATGTGGGATTCCACCATAAATTGGTCAGCAAATTCAGTAAGAGTCTCATTACACTGGAACATAAAATGGTCAAGAACTCAGCCTTCCATTGCGACATCTTAGCAGTACATCCAAACAGCCGCAGCACAGTATCCTTCACTTCTTGATATGTAATGGAGCTACTAGGAAGATAGCAAGTGACTTGGTCGGCGCTTCCAACATCCAAGGAGGATATCAGCAATTTAGCTTTAAGCTGATCTGAGTCTCCTTCCGCCACAAACTTGAATAATTTAAAGAACCCATGGATGTTCCCATCAAGGTCAAACGGGGGCATCTTATTAATTCAAACCTTCTCCTCCCACTCATAACTGCAAGCCTTTGGAGCGTACTGAGGGGTGGGTTGAGGCCCATAGGCAGAATATCGTTAAGATACTGATTTGGTAGGGCCAGCATTGGCCTGCTTGTTTGCTGATTCAGGGGTTGACGTGGGCCCCTTTGGTGGGCAGAACTTCCATCTCTGGGGGAATTGGTTTACTGATAATAATCATATCTGGGGCTGCCTGCAGTTTCATTGAAATGCTCCTCAACTGGTACCCAGATTCATATTTATTGTAATATAATTCCACCTGAGCAGTCCATTGTAGTTTTTCCACTTCCCACTGAGGGCGCTGGGGGTGGGAGGTGCTGTTCAACTTCCACTCTGCACAATTTAGTCGTTCAGTAGTGTCACCCAGGCGATTAGCTTGTTGCCTGTTTTGTTGTCCAAGTACCCAAATTTTGATGAACGTGCCATCGATATGGTTCATTACATTATTATGCTCCTGAAGGAACTCATATTGCTTCTTAAGCACTACAACTAAAGCAAGTTAAAGTTCTGAATACTCAGCTGGCGCAGTGTGCTGTGAGAATTCCCTGTCTGTGCAGGCCTGATGCGACATGGCCAGTGAATGAAGAGCTTTTATTTTTATTTTGTTGATTGATCAACGAGCCCCTTTAGTGAGCACCAAAGGTGTAGTTTAGCAATATTGTTAAGATCCGCCATAAGGGTTTGCACAGGGTCAGTTCCCACTGAGCAATGGATGGACAATATCTAGATCATCAGTCCTCAATACTAACTTAAAGATATAATCAAATATGGAGCTATTTATTTTGTCCACACCACTTTATTTATTTATAAAGAGCAGATCTTTTCTGCTCCTCACCCTTCTTCCTACTGACAATCCTCTCTCTTAAAACATCTTATCTCATTTAAAAATCAGCAACTTCAGTCAATACCAATACTTTTGCATAGAATTTTTTTGCCAACATATCTTCATTGGTTCATCTTTGTAACTGTGAGGTCCTGGCAGGGTCTATTATTTTTTAATTCATTATCACTTTAGTTTGAGGCGATCTACTAAATATTTGTCATGATTTGACATTAAATTATTGACTTAATTGAAGGTGATCCAATAATTATCTTATTTGAATTGATATCACCTTATCCCAGAGCACTTAAATATCTTATACTAGTAAATTCATGATCGGCAAATTTTAGCCAATCTGCCATAGTTATTTAGGGCTTATTGTCCAGTCATATCAGAATCTTGATATTAGCTTTAACTATGACGCTGCCATTGGCTTTTGTGCAAATTCAAATCCTCTTTACAAGTATACAGATATAAGAGCAATCAGATAAATGGTTTGGATTCACTTTTATTGTAAGAAAAGAGTGACATCAAATTGATCAAACATGATCTTGATCTTTTAATTAAATATTGAACATCTGGATTTTTTTCCTGTTGAAAAAGTACCCAAGCGGAAAATGGTTTTATTCTTTATAAAAAATACTAAAAAATACTTGGGGAATTAGAAAATCTAACACTAAAGTTCGCCCCACATTAACCTAAATTTAGTTATGTCACCTAAAGGAAAACCAGCCCCTTTTATAGACCTGAATGGGGTTCTATAAGGTGAAAAGTTTTCCTGTATATAAAAGCCAGAAAATAGTAAAACAACTGAAATGATCTTATTTCTGAGCCAAATGATTGAATAAGGAAATTAAATCTTTACTAAATGGTTGTGTCATTTTTAGTGGCTGATCAACAAATGACTACTCAGTTATGTCAGAATGAAAATATTTTATAGGCTCTGATTGGTTTATCAAAACAGAATCAAAAGTCGCTTCTCTTAGTATAAAACGCAATAGCCCAGAATGGAAATGCGTCAGTTTGAATAAGAATTTGGACTAAAATAAAGACATAACGATCACGTGACCTCACTCAAGATTTAGTGGATTGACATAAAAATCCTTAGGCACAACGGCAAAAATCTGAAACTTTTGCTAGATTAACTCCCTTGTGATGGTAAAAAAATCATTACAACATTAACTCAATTGCGCTTCCCTGTTACCTCCACATGTTTTCCCTATCAACCACATTGATTAATAATCCCTATAAAGATGGAATATCTCATGATCATATTTTTGGTCCTAGATAATTTCTATTTGTCCCTTGTTTTATAAAGGATATAAAAACCTCCCTCTACTAGGAAATAAGCATCGTTTTCATATCAATCTTCTTCGTTTATTGACTTATCTAATTGTAGTTACCTTTAGGTCCCAAGTTTTCAAATTAGCTGACAACTTTTAAGACTTTGAGACTATTATTATTGTTGAGGTCCTGAGGTTAAGCACCTGTGAGCAGCACCCAAGTCTGTATGTTAACGAGTGGTACTCACTACAGGATGCCCTATACAACACTTTTTATAATCATCAACAATCAAGCTGGAAGACACACCTGCCTTGCGTTACTGTATGTATCTAGTATGG
Source organism: Massospora cicadina (assembly GCA_022478985.1). Classification (NCBI taxonomy): domain Eukaryota; kingdom Fungi; phylum Entomophthoromycota; class Entomophthoromycetes; order Entomophthorales; family Entomophthoraceae; genus Massospora; species Massospora cicadina. The sequence continues at coordinate 54,266 of JAKSZP010003975.1, forward strand.
GAATGGCGAAGAGGATGGCATGATGGGCAGCCCTCTTGTTATCATGTTTAAAGGAGAACAATTCAGCCGCATTGTGATGCCAGAATCCCATTGGATTACCTGGATTTCTTATGAAGTTGTTAGATATTTTACCCATAATATATTGAGCTCTGAAAAAATTGTATCTCTTAGAAAAGTTCCTCTGTTAAGGATCATTTGATATTCCTTTATGAAATTAGAACTTTCTTAAATAACTACAGTCAACTTATTAATCTGACCATATATATCCAAAATCTTTGCCCACTTTGCCTTGTTCCATATGGTAAATATACTTATAGTGCATCATGAAAAGCTGTTGCATCACATAGCAACCCATGATTCCCTGAAACTTCAATATGTAACCTCTATAATTTGTCATAAAATCATGTCAGAAACGCGAGATCTGGAGTAGAAGAGAACCAGATTTCATTTAAGCTTCATGAGCAACTTACTATGATCAATTCTGGTGCTATGAAGTACTATAAGAAGCCATGAAGATATTCTGCGTTGAGTTTGATGAGTCTGCTTCCAGGACATGGACTTTACTTAAAGAATTTACTAAATAACTTACTAAGCATGAAGCTCAAACTTATAGCAAACTGGTGTATCAAACATCTACTTCCAACAAGGTGATTAACAGTGTATAGTTGCTTTGGAACAACAACTAGCTCAGGCCTTATCACGCCACGGAGAACTTTAAACCTTCCGCCTCAAAAACAGTAGTGGATTGATTTCCACTTTAGATACTAAGGTTGCCCTAATGGAAAAGAGTGAAGCTGGGCCTCTCTCAAAAATTCTAAATACTTGGAACATTCATTTAATGAATTTGAGAAGGAGTTTAAAGGTGTCAAGAACACGATTAAAGGGACAATCTTTTTGATGGATGTTTACAAGATCCTGTCTCAAGTTGAGGATTCATATGTTTAGTAAAGCCAATCTGCTATCTCAAGGGTCCCATCAATCTTCCAATTTTGGATGTAGGAAGATATTTGATGTTATTTTAAATGTTTCATGGATGCGTAATTAAAAAAATAAGTTCTTTACAATTTGATCTTCAATCTTAAAGATGGAACGTCGTGTAGGGGACTTTGTGACTAACAAAGCTGCGCTTAAAGCCAGACTGTCCTTCTGTGAATCTAGCACTCAGGCGCCTCCTGAAGCCATTAGTTCTTGACTTGACCTATGTTAGAGCAAATTAACCGACTTTCTCAATCAATTGATTAATTAAATATACAATTCTGAGGTCAGTGGGTGTGACAATCATGTCATTCATGCCCTTAACAATGATGAATAGGTCCCCTTAAACCCACTTATTAAGATAAGTTTACCCCAAAGAAGGTAGCTTTGTCTTTTTTCTGTATGTCTACGAATTAGCAGAGGAAAGAGCAACTGACTAACAGAAAGATAGACACAACTTCTCCTGTTTAAGTTGTATGGCACAGGAAGTTATGGTTCCGCATATGAACAATCTTAGTACCTGGGCTGAGGTCAAGGAATCTCTTATCAATGAATCTGGTTACAAACAAATTTTGAGCATATAGAAGCAGGCTAACAAGCGCATCAGTATGCAGAAAGGTGAATATTTTGCCGCTTTTTCAAATTAATACATTAAAGCTCAAACCTTGCTAAACTTCAAGATGCTTACCCTCAATGATGCATTAGATGCCATTATGACTGTGTTGGCTCCTCATCCTTCTTTGTCTATGCAAATCACTTTTGGTAAAACGTTAATTCAGAAATTATTATGACAAAAGAATCCCCTTGGACGTTTCTGATTTCCATAAACTTGAGGCTACCTGAGGAGTTATTCCAAAACCCAGAGTTCTAACTATTGAGGATTATAAGCCAAAACTAACCAAACGTCTAAAGTGCACCTATTGCAACAAGATTTGACATCTTGAGAGTTTTTTGTTTAAATGAGAAATATGAAGTTGTAGATCAGGGAAAAAAACTTTTTGGCTTATGAACAGGTACCTCTATTGCCAAAGAATCTGTAATAACTGAAAATCCCTCTCCAATTGCCTATATGACTTGTATAGAGAACGCCTCCAAAGAACAATCTAAAGGGAATTACAAAGATGTTGGATATCAAGTTTTTAGGAGCAACTGCAGTAATTGAGATACTTGATTGTTTAAACGCTGAAAGTGTATAAAAAGCTATGGTGCTAGAAAGAACCTTTCTCAGTCAAGTACTGGTATATCAAAAGTAATTAATACTTCTAGTGATACTGATCAAATTATTGGCTTACCAATTTGATTTTATCAACATGTTTACAACTTACTATTTATCAAGGAGCATTATCCTGAGACTGCTTGAAACCTTAATGCTGCCTTTCATCTCAAAGAAGTCCTTGCTCCTCCTCCCAGTTTTGTGGAACCATCACAAGGGTAAAAGTTTCAATCATAAAGTCAGAGGTATGGCCTTTCTCAATGCTTTCTCATTGATCAATGTTATATCTCTAATAATCATTAAGAAGATCAAGTTGGCGTCTAACCTGAATGATCTCAAGTGTACGGAATGGCAGGTCCCAACAACACTTGTGCTATTGGGTTTACTCCTCTTTGCATATCTGAATTGGAAATCTTGTCCTTACGCACTAGCCATAGTTTTGGACAACAACAATTACAACATGCACATTGGCACCTAAATATGCTCAAGTATGATGGCATTATCAATATTAGGAAGGCTTTCTCACCCTCTTTAACTATGAAGTTCATTAAGTTTTGAATAACAAAGCTCCCAGAAAAAATATACTATTTCCTGATTAAGTAACATGCTTCTTCCTTGATTTTACATTATATAACATCAGGACGAAATACTAAGAAAATGCCTGATTCAGTAGATTCTCTAGAGGGAATTTCCTTCTATGCTTTAGAAGAAATAATAATAATTCTGACGAACAACTAGTGATTGATATCAAGATCACCTTGAGAATCCATGACATTGTTTATTACATATAACAAGTTTAGATGGAGTCAATCCTCTTAAACCTCAAGTATTGCTTGAAATATTGGATCTGGCCTTCCAAAAGCCTATCAATATTATCTTAGAGTCCTAACTAAAAAGGACAAACTAGTGAAGAACATTAAGAAATTGTAAAAGGACTACTGGTCTTGATCAATGACATTAAAAGAATCCATTATATGTAACAGACGGAAAACCCCCAGTTCTGAACGCCTAGTAAATATTTCTTTGGCGCACCAACAAGCAACCAAAGCAGTCTAACTGAGTTGGGAGAGGTTTGGGGCACCAACAGCGCCAAACATTGCCTACTTCATAATGGTTAAGCATAGTCCGCTGGGTTGGTCTGACCCAACCACATGAAAGCTCCTTAAAACCAAACACCCAAAAAGATCAACAGGTATGCAAGGTATGCAAACCCTGAAACAACCTTTATTTTTATTCAGGATAATAAAAAGGGCCCGCCAACCAGAGCTCATCTGGGGAGCAACTGACAATGCTCCCCAGGAAGGGAATGCTAGGATTAATATTATGAACTGAGCTTCAGAATGGACAGGCATTCCTTATAAAGGCTGCCCTTCAAGGGCCTCACCCAAGTCATTGATTAGGCTTGTACAAGCCTAAACTACAGCTTGGGCGAGGCACAATCCAGCGCCTACTATGACTGAACAAAAAGTATTTTTTAAAATGATTCAACTCAAATTTGGAAAATCCAAATCTGAGTTGAAATGCAATGATTGAGATGAACTCAATTGCTACATTATATTGTCCTACGTTGGACATGGGGCTACCTGTTGACAAAATGATTTGCTCTATATATAACTTTAGTATATCTGATGAATTGAATCACAATGAGAATGATAAAGTTAATTTTTATAAGATGCATAAAAACAATATTTTTAAGTTGGAATTATTATGGACATATAAAACTGGAATAAACTATTGATGTTTATGATGCTAGCCCTATCTGGACCAAACCCTATTAAAAAACGAAGATCAGAGAACAACAGATGATAATTGAGATAAAATAACTTATAGATGATGGGTTGATGATACCATCTCAGAGCCCATGTTCATCTCCCCTTCTACATATCAATAAAAATAATGTAGGCCATCAAGTCATGATGGACAATGAAAACTAAATAATCTCACCAAGAAGGATAGTTAACATATACCCTGTTCTAATGACGCTCTTGATCAACTTTCTGGTTCATAAATTTCCATTATTGATTTGGCTATCGGGTACTGGAAGATGGACTTTTCCCTCAAAGATCAGGAAACTGTGCACTCATTTGAAGCAAAGGGTATTTTAATCTACTTGACTTCCTTAATTTCTATTATATGTGCCCGCTTCTTTCCAACTCATGATGCATCACATATTACAAAACCTTTTTCTAAGTTGTGTGGTTACTTATCTTAATGATATTACTGTTTTTCTAGAGCATTTTATGATCATCTTAAGCATCTTAAGGAATTTTCTAATGGTTTCAAAACTCTAACATCAAACTGAAACTTGTGAGATGCAATTCTTTCAAATTAAACTGGATTTCCTTGGAAATGCTAAACCTCAAGATAGGATTCAACCTTCACAAGACAAGGTTAAAATTATATTCAAAAAAAAGAATCTAAAAACCTATATAGTATCTATTTTTTAAATATAATAGTATCTTACCATCAATTTATACCAAGGTTGCTCAACTCAGTGAACATCTCATAACACTATAAATAAAAACACTCCTTAGCTTTGGGTTTCAGTACAAATAGCTTTTGTGACTCTAAAAATATTATTATAAGAGAGACCTACAATACGCTACTCAGATCATGGAAAACATAATACTTTATTTACTTAATCCTCCAATTACACTGTTGGGGCTATTTTCTCTCAGATGGATGAATTTGGCGTAGATTGCCCTGTCTCATATTTCTTTGAAATTCTCTCTAAAACAGAAAGCTTTATATAGTGTTATTAAAAAGAATGCCTTAAAGTCCTAACTGAAGTAAAACACTATTGTCCTTTTTAATATGGAACTACATCTACCGTTATCACTGAACACACCTTTTAGAAGTGGTTACAGAACATGAAGTATCCCAACAGAAAATTAGCTCATTAGCACTAAAGCTTCAGCATTATGACATTAAAAATAGAGAATCATGCTGAGACCTGACATATGAGCGTAGATGGATTAACTTGCCAGCCATTTTTTGGGAAATAGTAAATCAGAGAGATTACATGACTTTTGATGATGCCCAACTCTTGGGATGATGAGAATGAACTTGTGAAAAAGGTGTTGCTATGAAACTCCTGAAACACCAAGGTCAAAAATGGAATGCTTTATAGGATGGTAGGTGTTGATTGGTTGCCCTATCTCAGACCTTTGGAATTAGTACTTTTAATTATGTAAGCTCACTTTACCCTTAGAAATGGAGGCGCGCAAAAACCTTATGATATATTAGATATCAGTATTACTGGGAAGGGATTATGGAACATATCATTAAAGTTCTAGATGCTTGCCTATTCTGTATGAAGCAGTCTAATTTAAAAAAACCTATCAGTACTAGCCTACCACTCCTCAACAACCACTCATACTATAAGTCTGGATGTTGTAGGGCCTTTACCCAAAATACCATAGGAAACCATTATATACTAGTAGGAATCAATAATTTCACTAGTGGGTAGAAGCTATTGCTATTCTGGCCCAAACTGCTAAAGCTACCGCCACATTCCTACATCAATATATCTTTATCCAACATGGTTGTCCTCAGGTTCTCCTTTGTGATAATGGGAGGAGTCTTTTCTATAGTTGTTAAGATCCTTGCTACATCCATGGGTGCTCAACAACTCTTTTCAGCTCCTTAAAAGTCTTCTAAAAATGGTACTGTAGAGCGAGCTAATGGAACTTTGGTATCAATTTTATGCAAAATGGCCACTTCAGATCCTCTAAAATGGGATCAATATCTACACAGTGCTCTCATGGCATAACGAATTATTATCATCAGAGTATTAGGATGCTCCTTTCCAAGACTTATATGGTTGGGAATCTGGAATACCTGCACTTTTAGATAAAAGATGTATTTTCTCCAAAGGCATAAGAACCAGATAGAGCTATGAAAAAAATGGCTTAACATGATAATCAACCTCAGTCAGATGCTATAATATTTTACTAAAGACTGTCACTAAAGAGGGCTGAGCTGCTAGAAGAACTCGGGAAAACTCTGCCCACCATTAAAATCACATTTAGTCTTATATTTATTATAATTGCATCAACCCCAAAAGTGGAAACTTGGGTCAATCTGGGAAGGATCTTTCATAATCACCTATAAGAGTGGTGATAAATACTCTATTGTATCTCTTGCATTTGGGGTTATTATAAGATAATCCATGGACTCTCTCAACATCTCTATTCTCCCTTAAAACATGAAGGGTAATGTTAGACATTTATAATGTTTTCCTGCTGAGAAGAATATCCAGGAGTCAAATGGTTCAATGTGTTCTAAAACTTATAAAAGAGCTATCTTGAATATTAGATAAACTAGCTCTAAAGTTTGCCCTCACACTAACCTAAATAAGTTATTCCATCTAAAGGAAAATTAGCCTCTCTTTTTATAGACCTGAAGGGGGTTATTAAATTTTCAAAATTTTAACAGCTTATTAGAAGCCAGAAAATAGTCAAATCAACTGAAATGAATTTATCTTTTGAGACAACTTATTAAACAAAATTAACTAATTTCTTACCAAATGGCTACTTCATCTGAGCGACTAAATAACCAATGAATGCTTAGTTATGTCAAAGTAAAAAAATTTCATGAGCTCTTATTGGTCTATCACCTCAGAATTAAAAGTCACTTCTCTTGATCCAAAACGAGATAGTCCAGATCACTAATGTGCCAGTTTGAATATAACTTTTGATTAAAATCAATACAGCAAAGATTTTGAAACCTCACTTCAGATTCAGTGGATCAACATGAAAATTAGCAAGTATAACATCAGAAATATAAAAACTTTGCTGGATCAAAATGTTGGAAAATATAACAAATCATTGCAATGTCAGCACAATTGTGGCATCCATTTATCTCCACATGTTTCCCTATAAATCATATTGATTAAAAACCTAATATAGTTAATGCATCACGATCATAGTCTTGGTCATAGTAAATTATTATGCTTTTTCTTGTTTTAAAAGGGGATAAAAACTCCTCTCTAATGGTAAATTAAGTATCGTTTTTTATATTCATTTTCTTTGTTGATTTCTAAATCTATTTGTGGTTTTTCTTTAGGTCCCAGATTTTTAGATAACTACAAAATTTTAAACTTTTGCGACTATCATCATTGTTAAAATCCTGTGGCTAAGCACCTGCAAGCAGCACCCTAGTCAGGATACTGACACTGCGTCTGGAAAATGAGTTTAATGTCTCAAGAGGTAAAGTCACTTTGATTCCTTTTAAAAAGGGGTAAATTATCTGAAATATCTGAATACTAGAATTGGATTAGTCTACATGTTGCGTAGTGTTAGGTTAAAAATGACTTCATGGCCTTCCTTCTTGAGCTCATCTTATTGAATTCAGATTAAGGCTAGTATTTAAGGGGGCTATATTGTCATGTCTTAAAGTATGATAGATGACTGTTTAACAAGAAATTTCCTATAATATTGTTGCTTACCTTTTCCCTGGTACTCATCATCCAAAGGTGAAACAGTATAATAAATATCGACCGTTTCTTAATGCAGCTGGCAGCATATTGACCCTTGGAGTTGCAGATCCAACAAGCAATCCCAGAGTTTCCCTTAAGGCCCAAAATTTCCATGTGATGAGTAACTAGTCCCTACAGCGTTTCCTATTAATACCTTGAAATTGATTAGGTCAATTGCCACGTATCTCTATGTTAGTTAGACCAAATATGATCTCAAATCACTTCAAGTACTTAATCAAGCCTATAAATCTAAGTCCTTGACTAATGCATGTAAAGGTGATTGATGGAGCTTTTAATCCTTATTAGCGTTCTTTGTCATGTTTACATGACCTTATTGAGGGCATCAACAGCAGGGACAAGGCTGGGAGGTGAGAGGTCCAAAGGGTCAAATTTGTAAGGCCTTTCTGACTTTAAGCACACGTTGGATCAATGCTGGGTACAGGAGAGGTATGCCCAGTTTGGTACCAGTGAGGTGTCTAAAGCCCAGCCCCCTGTTTCGGCTCTTGCACTAAATGGATTTGTTTTTCTTAAACAATAATGGCTTGAATCGGTTAATCAATGAACGGGGGTTCAAAACCTGTTCTATTTATGAAATTGCGAGCTTGGTCAGGTTCAACATCAATCAATCACTCATGTAAGGTCAGTTTCAAAGTATGTTACCCTTTTGGATGGAAGCATGAGCCTATTGGTGCACCAAGGCTTGGTACCACTTTTGCCAATCCATAATTTCTAGAGTTACTTTAATATGTTTGCTTGAGGCTAAAGTTTCTCGTTGATCATCTTCCATAATAAACCCCTTAGTCTTTTTACATATTTCATATGTTGGCTTGAGTAAACCTGTTCACGGACCTCTTTGAGGAGGTCTTGCGACGTGTTAGCCAATTCATTTACTTTAAAATTATTATAGCCTCAGGTACAACGCTGGGCCTACCAGGCTCCTCCAAACCAAATCACTTGTGCACTATACCACTGTACTAAACTTGGTTATGAACTGCCCTCTGAGGCACATCCAAGTTTTGAGGATTGCTCGATTTATTATTATTCTTATTGTGCTAAACACCCTCGCCTTATGTCACTTAAGCTCAAGCACCCTCTGCTGGGCTGTCTTTATTAAAATGCTGACTAATAGTTCCCTTGCATTGGTCCTGTGCACCAAGCACCACCACGCTGGGATTTGGAGAGTTATAGATACTCTCCTGACATTCTTAGAGCAATCTTCACATCAAACTCTGCCATTGCCTTTGTTCTCAATAGAACCTGAGCCTTGTTATAAAATTGATCAGCAAAACAATGATGGTCTTTGTTGGGAAGTTGATATGACTGGACGATATGCTAACCATACTGAAGGTTCAGATGGTGAATTGAGACAAGTCTTGAGATTGATGAAAAGAGGTATACAAATAATAATCAATTGAAATGTCGAACAATTGGCGAAAAAGGGGGAATTATGCTAATATTCAGTATAAATGAGAGTTTCTAGTGAAAGGAAAAATGAATAAAAACTACTAAGCCAAGGATGCATCCTTCTTGGGGAACTGAGATATAAAGAGTCACATGGAGGATTGAGGAGGAGGTCTTCTTTCCGTGATTAGGTTGTTGCAGATAGGTCTGCAAATTAGTAAAAAATAAAGGTCGAAATAAGGGGTGATAGCTCCATATATAGTTTATTAAGTTTTATTATAATCGGCGATCTTCATATTGTCTTATTTTGGTTGCTCAGTGGCTAATACCCTGTGCAAACTTACTTGGCAGAATCAAGACTCTACTCTGAGAATTAACAGTGGTTCTGTCATGGAAATAGCAGAAGAAGTTTAGACTGGCCTGCCAGTCAGGATGCGTAAGCACCCAAAAAGCAAGCCAGAATGCCAGAGGCATTGCCGACAAAATGACTTGATATGGAGCTGGGCATTGGGAAATGACGAATTGTTGGTGTAACCTGACAGTGAGTATGATCCTGACGATGGACCACATTGAGCCCACTCCCAACCCAGGGGCCTTGCTGCAGGGGGTGAGATCACCAAGATCATTTCAATAAATTCATCAGCATATGGGATTATTTCAACCAAGGAGGTAAGGAGACGGATTCTTTATTGCAATTGGTGGACATAAGGCCACAAGATCCCCATGTACTGCTGCCAGAAGTCCATGATAACAGGGCTAAAGAGCCAAAAGTATTGGACTCGCTGAATCCAATCAATGATGGAGGGGGCCATAGTGACCATAAGTACTGGTAGAGCCCATCCGGTATATGGACCAACAGGCCACCAGGGAAACGCCATCAGAGATGCGGTCAGAAGGATTAATACAATCAGGAAATTGTTTGGTTTCATGGCAAAAATTTTTATCAAAGGAAAAGGAAGAAAATTGACCAACAATTTTCTCAGTGCTATGCAACTGATTAAATAGTGGTTAGTTGGGGTAGTACAAGCCGGGATTGGAACCCTCAATTTCAACCTAACCTGCGGATTATTCAGGAATGGGCAGGTTTGTTCCTTGAGAACTGACATCAAAAAATTTGGTGGTGGGCTGAGTTGCTGTCAGTTTGACTCAAACATCTGAACCAAGGCTCAGCTACATTTCTGATAGTTGGCATGACAGCATTTGGCCCAACGAGTGATGGGAATCCCCCAAGGCCACCCCACATAGGGGCGGGTCCATTTGGTTGAGAATGGGTTCAAGATGCCCAACCCGCCTGCGCTTGGTTGCTGGGCCATTTGTTCGGTCAGTGGCATCACATCAGCTGCAACGCCCAAATTGTCAAAAGGGGACTTTGAACCCTTGTCAATGGCATCCGATGCTATAGACTGCCCATCAAGGATGATCCCTGACAACTTTGGTAGGGAGGTGATTTGTTTGATTGACCCATTAATCAAATTGGAACTGTCAGGCATTTCAGCCAATAGCTCAGTCTTCATGCTTTCCCAGCCATTTGAGATCTGAGCATTGGCCATATTGCCACTCAAATTAAATTTTATTGATTTCAATTTGACAATCTCAGCGCAGATTTTGCTGATTCCCTGTAACAGTTCTGCTGAGGTAAGTATAGGTACTGGGGGTGGGATCCAATGTGGAAGAGCTGTTACCCAGCGCTCATCTACTACGTGAGCAAGATTGCCCTGAGTAACGAGGGGTACCGCCATCCTCTTCAAGTGTCTTCTTACTTGAGAACAAGAAAATGGCCCAATCAATGGCCAGAGGACATTCCCTGGGACATACAAGGGGCTTCTGATTGGCGGAAAGCGAAACTGTTGCTGTCTGCTCTAGATGTGGAAAGCGCCGATCAAGTTACCTGCTACCTTCCAAACAGCTCAGCATCCTACAAAGAAGTTAAAGTGATTGTTCTCCAGCTGTTTGGGGGTGCAACCAAGATGGCCCAACGGAAAGCCAACTTCCTGACTATACAGTTTCACCAAAATGAGACCCTGTTAGATTTCACTGAACGTTTCTTGGTAGAAGCACATGTACTACTCTAAGCTAACATTTTATCCACCGAGGTTGTCAGTATAGTGATGACGGTGGCTGTCAAACCATATCAGGAACTATATAACATTTTGTCTCACGTTTTGGATGGAGATGCAGGACTATTAGAATTATGAACACCTTACATCAACTCTCCACCACAATCAGCACCCCCAATGTAGCCCAAAAAACCTCTGCTGTCTCCGCACCAAACTCTTCAGAGTATGGGCCGCAGCAACCAAGGTATCAACTTCTGGTACGTATTTGTCCATCATACAAATCAGCGAATTTTTTCAGCCTAGGTACGCTCCACCAGTTTTTCCACAACCCTGGAAACATACTGTCAACTTTCGCATTGGTCCTTCCACTGCAAGCTATATATGAGGAACTTTTATGAATACCTGCTTCCAGTGCAGGCAAAGAGGGCATTATGCGGGCAACTGCCCTAGAAAACCACAAGTGTATGTGATGCCAATTTAAAAATCAAGCAGGGAAAAGCTTGAGCGGAGTAGAGACGGGACGCTCTATCTCTGCTAAGTCAATTCACTTGTCCCTAACGATTCCCAAGCATCTTTTTGGGTAGGATTCAGACTCAATTGAATGATTTGTTATACCAACAGTTTCCATTAGATATCCCTGCTTCCATTTCTGAGATTAAAAATTCACCCCCAAGCCCCAAGTTCTGCCAGGATGTGCAGAAGCCACATGCATGGCAGATCCTGAAACAGACTGGCACAAGTAATGTGGATCCCTTGACGGACACTGCCCCTTTAGTAGGGGTTAATGTAGCCATTCCAGTGGATAGAATTGCTAATGAGTATCCTCAGGTCGGTAAGGGCATTTCCTCCTTTTTGAGTAACACAAAGCCTTTGGACGTACATTTAATAAACACTGATTGTTCCTCTTAATTGATATGCACTTACTGCGACATTTTCGTTAAAAACACAAAAAATCTGCGCTATCATAGACATGGGAGCCCCTGTGAATATAGTCTCTACCCAGTTGGTGGCTAAGCTTCTGTTAAAAGTGGATGTGGACCATTGAGTAGTATATGGAACCGCAGGGATGCATAGCACTGTGTCTGAAGGAGCATATAGCGCGTTGCCTTTAAGATTTGGGTCAGTTAGGCTTCTGCTCCAGCGATGGTTCTGCCAAGTAACAACTATGACATGTTGATCATCGTGGCATTCATGAGGAAATTTGATGTTGTGATAAATATTGCGGAGGAAACTCTTAATATTTTAGGGCAACTGATCCCTGTTTATTTTACCTCTTGTGGAATCCCAACGGATCCATTCCACTCAAGTCAATTCAATCTAGCATACAGCGACAGAGTGATTCCTGTTCATTATTGATGACTGAAGCGGCGGACCAGGGCCCTCCCCAACCAGATTTATGAGTACAAAGGGATACCGCTTTGGGCAGCAAGCGCTTTGAGCCTACCGTCTGGACACCAGTGCATAGTAGGGACTGAGCTTGAAATCAATGTCCCTAAAGGGCTTTATGGAGATATCATGGCTTCTCACCAGCACTCATGGCTTGAACCACATGTGGCTCCAGGGCTACTGCTACCTGGGAATGGGGAGGTGAAAGTGCTGCTAGCGAATTTACAGAAGGAAACAATAACAATCCAGCAGCACCCAGTGGTGGCTTACTTACACTTGGTTCCTATAGAGGAAGTTCGCCGTATTCAAGATTTTGGCTCATGGGAGGATCTCAGACTACTGACAAGCTCATTGTTTGGCATATTGACCGTGGTTCCACAGGAAGCGCTTACTGGATTATTAGCAGAACAGCAAGACAAGGCTATGGAATTATTTGAAAAGTATCGATATATTTTTTATGCATGACACTCATGATTTGGGGTGCGCTCAAGGGGTGGTACACCGGATAGATACGGGGGATCACCCTCCCATTTGATTGTGACCTATTAGATGTTCAAAGGTAGCGGAAGAGGTTGTCTCTGACGATGTGGATAAACTTATCATGCAGGAGATACTAGAGCTGTTAAACAGTCCGTGGGCATCACCAGTGCTCATTGTAAAGAAAAAAATGGCTCAAATTGAGTGATTATTGACTATCATAAACTCAATAATGTAACAAAGAAGGATTCTTACCTCTTCCGCGGATTGACAATGCGTTGGACCGATTGGGTGGGGCAAATTATTTTTCAGCCATGGATCTGATCTCAGGGTACTGGCAGATCAAATTGCCATCAGCTGAATGGAATAAATGCGCTATCATCACTTCAAGAGGGTTATTCCAGCCAACTTGCATGCCACAAGGGTTGTGCAACGCCCCATCTGCATTCCAGTGTGCCATGGATACGATTCTAAGTGATTTAAAGCTGTACTGCATCTTAGTTTACCTTGATGTTATTAATGTGTTCTCATGGATGTTTACGGAGCACCTTGTCCATTTTGAACAAGTGTTTCAGCGCCTTGCTGCTGCTAATATCAAAATTAAGCCTCAGAAGTGCCATTTCTTTAAAGAATAATTGGAATGCATTAGGTTCGTTGTGGATTCAAATGGGCTTAAACCACAGCTGGCTAAGATGGAAGCAATAAGCAAGATGACTCACCCAGGTAATAAGTGGGACATTCAAGTGTTTCTGGGGATGGTCAAGTACTACTGACAGTTCATTCCCAATTTCAGTTGCATTGGGGCCCCACTTTTTGAGTTGTTAAAGAAGAATGCTTCTTTCAATCGGATGGAACAATGCCATAACGCTTTTGATGTGTTGCAAACCGCGTTAGAAAGCGCACTCATTTTGCAATATCCCAACTTTGACAAACAGTTCATAGTACAGATGGATGCATCCCTCTTCACTATAGGGGCAGTATTATTCTAGAAGGACGAGGATGGCGTGGAGCATCCTGCCACATTTTTTAGTCAAAGCTTGAAATATCACAAATGAAACTATACCGTGACTAAGTGAGAGTGTTTAGCGGTGATCTACGCTTATATACTGTTTCAGGTATATCTACATGGGGTAAGATTCCAAGTAGTGACAGACCACGCTTCGTTGCGCTGGCTGCAGAACCTGTATGAAACTGGAAGGACGGCTTGCACATTGGGCACTAAAGCTCCAGGCGTACGATTGTGAGATTATACACCATCTGGGAGCAAAACATCAAAATGCAGATTATCTTTCCCGGCTGCCAACGGTTGCTATCATGGCAGATTTAGCTGACATAATGTACAAGAAAATGGTGGCGAACAGTTACCAGGATGAGCCGCCGCAGGTGATCAAGGTATTAGATGGGCTCAGGGAGGATACTTTCCTATGCAAGGGAGAACTATATAAGCAGATTGGAGACTCGACGCTGAGTTTCCCTAAACCTTTGGCTAGACCCACAATTATTATGGATGCTCATTAGGCTGTAGGACATGGAGGTTTGCAGAAAACGCTGGAGTTTTTGTGACCCCGTTACTACTGGGAGAGCATGAATTACAATGTATTGGAAACGGTTATTTATTGCCATCAGTTTCAAGTGGAGAAGCCATTCCACAAGAAGACCACATACCAGCTTGTTAAGCCCGGTTCACCTGGCACACCATTTCCATTGATGTAGTGGGACCTCTGCCAACTAGCGCCAATTGATCCAAGTATATAATTGTCACCATTGATTATTTGACTCAATGGGTGGAGGCCAGGGCCATTAATGACTTGGGCGCGGTTACCACTGCCAAGTTTATTATGGAGTGTGTTATACAGTGACATGGCTGCCTGCAGTTCATTCTAATGGACAATGGAACCTATCACACTTCACACATCCTGCCAAAGTTGAATGAGCTGATGGCGATCTGCGGGGTTTTGACTACCCCCTATCATCCAGAATCAAATGGAATGGTGGAGCAGGTCAATGGAACTCTAATGAACATACTCCATAAATTGGTGAAAGATTGACCCTTGGAATGGAGTGCCCTTCTACCTACAGCTGTGTTCGCATATAATATCAGCTATCATCTGTCCACAGGTAAGAGCCCTTTTCAACTGCTGTATGGTCAACATCTGGCTCTGCCCGCCTTCCTTTACTTGTATGTAGAGGACACTGGTGGTGTGTACCCTCAGCAATATTTGAAGACTCTTATGGATACATTGATCAAGCTGCAAATGGAAGCCTACTCTATCAGTTTAACCAAGAAGATTCATGATCAGGCAGCCAATCAGAAAAGATAAAGCGGACTAACACTGTTTGCTGTAGGGGACCATGTTTTACTCCATGATCAGCATGGGTTTGGGCAGTAAAGCAAGCTCTCCAACATCTGGGTTGGGCAGTTTGAGATAATTGAGAAGACTGGCATGGATGTCTAAACTATCAAGGAGCCCACAGGAGGTTTGATCATCAACTGAGTTCACACGAAGTTCCTTTAAATTTACAAACAGTAAGAGCTTATCATCCAGTCAAAGGGGGTAATGTTGGGAAGTTGATATGACTGGATGATATGCTAACCATACCGGTAGATTGGAGGGGGAATTGAGATGAGTCTCAAGATTGATGAAAAGGATATACAAATGATAATCAATTGATATGTCAACAAATTGGTGAAAAGGGGGAATTATGCTGAGATTCGATATAAATGAGAGTTTCTAGTAAAAGGAAAAAAGAATAGAAGACTACCAAGCCTAGGATGCATCCAGCTTGGGGAACTAAGATATAAAGAGTCAAATGGAGGATTGAGGAGGAGATTTTCTTTCCATGATTAGGTTGTTGCAGATAGGTCTGCAAGTTAGTAAGATAATAAAGGTCAAAATAATGGGTGATAGCTCCATATATAGTTTATTAAGTTTTTTAGAATCGGCGATCTTCATATCATCTGATCTAGTTGCTCAGTGACTGATACCCTGTGCAAACCAACTCGGCGGAATCAAGACTCTAAGCCGAAAATTAACAGTCTCGTTATTTTTGAGCTAAATATTATATTTTGGACTTGCAAGTGGCCATCTTCTTTGGGCTGACTATTTCTTTTAATATGGCATTTTTGACATCTGTAAAGCTCCAATTATCTTCCTGAAGTTAAGGCATAATCAGGTCTTGATTTTGATCATCCAGGAAATTGATCATAGTGGTAGTTTTGAATATCTCGTTAGATCCATGCATGGTCATCTTGAACATCTTTAAAAAAGACTGTAAATTGATACTTTGATCATATTTGGAGTTTGTCAGAGTTGAACCGCTGATTAGGGCGGAATAACATTCCAGGAGCACTAGTCTCAAAGGCAATTTGGGAAGACCCAATATTGGGTTTGGGGTTGATATGTTTGTTAGATTATCCCTGATCTTGAGCTTAAGTTCTAGAAGACCAAGGTAAGGCTAGTAATGCAGTCAGAATGGGGCGTTGTGGTTGTCTTTTATGGGACAATTTATGGACCAATCCGTTTTGATGCTTCATCCTCATAAAATTCAGATCTGACGTGAGTTGAAACATGAGCCTTAAACTGGTAGCGTCCTTAATTCAAGTTACTTTTGATGCACCATTTCCATGCCAATTTTTTCTCACAGTCTTATTCTAATTGCTGCTTAAATTATTTCAGAGAAGCGATTTTTGTTAAATTGGCAGACTAAAGTTTTGAATTCGCATTTTTCAGCTGTCTAATCTATAATGAATCTCTCAGCTCTAATGATATAGGAAAGGCCATTATTAGCGTTCAGAACATCTTATAGACCATTATGCAAAATAATAAAGGCGTCCTTCTGGGAATCAATATCCTAACGCATGGAGACCTGTTGATGTAGAATAAAATTTATTACTGCATATAAGAACTAGTAGCTTAAGCAGCATTGCCATTATATTATGCTGCAATTTTCATCTCCTGCTGAGTGTACTGGTTAGTTTTTCTAAAGATTAAGATTAATGTGCATCAACTCATGTATCAGTAATAGTGATTTAAGCCTTTAGCTGGAACTGGTTTATTCCTTTGGCTACTCAATAGTAACGCCTTTCTCAATCATGGCTTGCCAGCTGATCCCTACTAAATTGTGGTTAATCTGGCTTTTAAACTCGTCCACTCATTGTGAATTTGTTGTCTAGGCTCTTGGGTAAAGCCCATTTCTTATAATACACCATGGAAACTGTTCTTTCTGGTTATTTAGGACCACAGGGCATCTTCAATTTGTTGATTTCAATTTGGATACTTCCAGAATTAAGACATGGTATAGATAATAGTCATCTGGGTCTATTCACAGATGGTTGAAGATAGCTGGTAATATATTGACCCATATGCTTGGGATTGTTTTTGAAAGACAACAGCTGATTATAATTCATAAAAAGATATCACTTATAAGCCTGGATAAAATTTTCATGTTTATGTTGAAGTGAATAAGGAGATATAAGATTAAAGTTTGTGTTAATAAAGAGTTAGAAACCAAGCAATAACATATACCAATCTTCTGATCATCTCTCTGGTGAAGTAATAAGAATTAAACCCTTCAAACTGAGTGGTGTAGTTCATCCTAAATCTGCTCATAATGATTGAGGGATAGGCGTAATAAAGTAGAACACAATCAATAGAGCATTTCATGAATTCTATTCTGGCAGGTTGGATTAAATATTAGAGTAGCAATCTGATTAAGTAATAAGGCCTTTGTCTATTAACAACAGGTCACATCACCTAAAAGGTTAAATTATTAATTTTAACCTAAAATATTTGAATGTGGCAGCCCCCTGTAGATAGCATCATGATGTAGTGCATGGAAGACGCACACTACTGAACAGGTGATAGTTTCTTTTTGAAAATTCTTTAATCTTCCTTGATCATACAACCTCTATCCCTGACAAGGTCACTTTAGCAGAAAATCATAAAAAACTATACAATAATCAATTTATATATCTCACTTGCATAATATCTCTAATCCAGAACAACTTAAGAAATAAGATAAACTTGGGCAAAAGGTCATCCCTTATTGAGATAAACATGAAGATATATTATATTTGATCTCCTAGCCACAATAAAGCAAGGTCATGATCTTTAGGTCACAAATATTAGTGAGTACATTGATGCAATAAATTCAATAGATATTTTTATCGTTTATAAAAAATGATTTAAGGGTGAGAACTGGTGCATGACAATCAGGGAATAACTGGGAGGCCAAATTGATGGCAATAAAGTGGTGGGGTTTGACAGTTTAAATGTTTGCATTCATATTTACTATATCTGAATAACAAAAATTGTAGAGGTTAGCTAATTAAAGTCAAGTCAATGATTCTATCAACATACCCCCTGGGTACAATGGAACCCCTCTGAATGGTGGAGTGCAATGTCTCAATCCAATCCATTTTTTGAGGCCATGAGGTCCATGAAAAAAGATTGGAAAGGTCTATGAAACTGATATTATTTTATGGGAATTTATAATAACCACAAAAGCCATATTATTGGTTAGATAAATATTTTTTTAGAAAATGATTCTGATTGTGTGATGTCAAGAGCTTAGCGCTTTCATATATTACAGGACTCAATATATACTGTTGTAAGAAGTATATAAGAAAATGAAAGCATCCATTTTTACCACATTTTTGCAATACTCTCCCTTCCAAGTATAAATTATCCAAAGTTTTTGCCTCCCTACTTAAGTCATTTCCAGCTTTATAAGTTATTGCCATGTGATGAGGAAAATTGATCTCCTTTGGGCCATGTCTTCCTGCTGCATATTACTACCTGGGCTTAATTGATCGTGGTTTCCATTGCAGTGTGGGCACTGAAAACCTAAAGATGACTTCTTTTTACAGTTAACTTTCCTATCTATGATATATTTTCATCTACAAGTTGTTTCTAGCCATTATTTAAGGTTCACTACCTGAATACTAGATCTAAATTTGACTTATACTGCTTTATAATACCAGTATTCTTTCTTTGGTAAAAGTTTTCTATTCAAACTTATGATAATTATAAACTTTTGCCAATAATATGCTTTCTTAGATCAATTCGTAATGTATGATGGTTAAGATTTTAAGCTTAAGATGTATAACCACTTAGATATTTTGTTACACTTGGCATGATATAAGGCATCTGCACTTATACACTTAACCTGATTGCCAACTCATTCTTTTTTCTTCTACTAGATTATCAACCAGTTTAAGTTCCTTTCTAATTTAGTCTAATTATAAACCCCAAACTTTAGCAAACAAATACTTTATATTTGGTTAAATTTAGTCATATCTGGAATTGCACTACTGTCTTAAAAAAGGGGATCGGGATAAAGGTAAAGGAATTTGACTGTTGTATAGATTGAAGCTTTTTATCAAGTACTTGATAAGTCGTATACTTTAAAATTTCTCTATGAAGCCATCTTTACGCAGTTTTGCTAGATTAAGGAATTGTTGAGAGGCAACTCATGCCATTTATGATAACTGTTGAATCGATTTTTAGGATATGTATTTAAGAATTCTGACTACGCACATCTTAATTATTTGACATTTTTATTACATCATGGGATTCTAGTCTCTTGAATTGAGCTTTGTTTATTTGTTAGTTAAAAAGTGTTATGTTATCATTTGTCTACCTTTTAATTTTCTGCTTAATGATATCGAAACCCTGGCGTTTGTTTTATCTAAACTAGATTTTGAATGTCCTGCTTGATATCAAAAACTTGACGTTTACACTATTTTAACTAGATGATATACTTGGTAGATAATTGTACAGTTCTCGCCTACTCAAAGTAAGGAGTTACATCAATACCTATTTAAAATTTAAACCTCGCATATCTTTACAGTACATAACCAACCAATTGATAATGGTTAAGTTTTACTATATGCAAATCGTATTAAGCCTAATGTTCGCAAAGCGAACGTCTAAAAATTTTAATGTTTAAAATTTTTAGCTAAAGTTGAGTGTGCAACATTGATAATTTAGCAGCAAGTCTATCAATTAGACTAATCAAACTATGAATATTTAAGTATTTAAAGAGGCTTACCAAAACACGATATTCTATACTTTATAATATGCAAATGATTCACAAACTGTATGATGTGTACTTAAGTCAATTGAGCTGGCTCAATCTAAATAAATGTGGCTTATAGTTTTATATTTCTAGTTTAAAGTCAGTCCTATGATCGACAAGCCAAATTTAAAACAAAAGTTAGATTCAATATTAATGAACGCATAGGGCTTACTTTAATTCTTATTATCATACTTTATCAATAGTTTCAGTAAGCATATTGAAGTACACTGTAAAAAGTATATAAGGGATTAGCTATCATCTGTGCACTCATCCAATTGATATTATTGAATAAGCCATGATGCTTACTATCGTTACAATCTTTGCAGCTGTTGCCAGCTCACGCCACATTAGTTTTGCCGGAAAGGCTGAGAGAGAAGTGGCTTCCCCGACACCTACGTCAATCTTGGGCAGCTTCAGAAGTCCACCGTTAACAAAGTTGAATCTGGTCATCACAATCCCATTCTTGAGCATATGACAACTGGTTATGGGCCTTATGGAGTTGAAATCTATAGCTCTAGTGAGAATCCCTACTTTGAGCAGGTTCGCATGATGCCTATCGGTGAAACGGGATTCATGCCCTATTCCGTTACTCCTAGTACCAAAATTGGCTCATCTTCCATCAAGTTTGATATTGGGAGCGTTAGTAATAAAGGCCAGGCTGCTATTGTGCCCAAAACCCTTACCCGTCGACGTGAAAAGGATGTTGAAGCAACCCCTATAATGGACGCCGCCACTGTAATTATGGAGAGACCCAAGTTTGAATACATGTGCAGACCAATTAGAATGTTGTCCCCAATGATGGTTCCCAAAACTGGGCCAATGCAAACTGAAGGACAAAGTACTAAGGAAATGGCTTAAGTATCCAATAATCTAAGTACTTGATTTTATTGCGGATATCACTTATTAAATTTGCTTTTGCTTATTATAATTTATACCTTTTTTGGAATTTTTATGACTAAATCTCATAAACTTTAAAAATCATAGATATACTTTTCCCTATGTTAATATTTTATGTGAAAATACTTATTTAACTAAATTTTCACAAGATATAAGCGGAATTTTAGCACGCAAAATCTTTCATACTTCGATTTACATTGTATACATTAGAATTGAATTCTAATCTGAGTTTTTAGTTTTAAAGCTATATATTTTGAGCTTGTAAAAGTTGCTTAAAGCAAAATCAGTTTCCGATTAACATTCTCAGTTATTCAATTTGACAGATACCCAAGATTATATTGGAATGGAAATGAGTTTAACTTTGAATTGACTTATGATTTACCTTTTGTCGATCCTTCTACACGGCTAAAGTAATATAAAGGTTCCAAATATTAGAAGCTTCGTGACCGCCGGTGCTAAATAAAGCACTGTTTTCAATACACTAAAACATTATATTTTGCTATTTCTCGTATGCCGTATGGACTACGCGACAAGTGGACAATCTATAGGTCTACAAAAAACATATGTGGAACAAAGATATATAATTTAGAAGCAATAAAGGCTTAAAGTTATTATAACATAAATAGTTAAAAGATTGGGGTTTTCCTTCACAATCATTTGTGTATTTATAATTGCTGATCTTGCAAATTGAATTTATATGAGAAATATTTATGTGAGCGCAGAATAAGCTGTTCATACTATTTTGCAACTCTTACCATATTCATTTATATGGAGATACAGCTGTGAGAGTTCCTTTGATGGTATCCTGGTTGACGCTTCTATTGAGGGTTCCAAGTCATAATCGCCATATGGTAAACCTTATGCAATTCTCAAGGCCCTTTAAGATAAGGGTGAGGTTTCTTAGACTTAAAGTTAATCGACTTATGCTTGAAAAGTAAATAAAAGTCTCCTATTTAAAGGGCTTTTTAACTTTTAATGCGTAGACGTTTAAAAATAATTATCTTCTCTGCACAATTATGAACTTGTTCCTGTAAAGTAAATCTGAGTTAAAAACAGTATTAGTCAGTATTAGATAACTATTTAGCTAGGTTGATAGGCTGAGATTGATGATATGTAGGAATCTGTAAGTGATACATATGATTTTATGAACTTTGATGATTAAGTCACTAAAATGGTGGATAATCTTATAGATTATTTGTTGATGTTCAGTGATGCTGCATTCAAGTTCACATACCAGGTCTGATTAAATTCATCCAGTCCAAGAACCTATAAGCATATGTGGTGAAGAGATGGCATGCTTTAACTTGTTTTATCATTTATTTGGACCAAATTTATTAATTAAGATCATTTATTAGTTAAGAGGATCTTTGAAGGTCTACACACTGTGAAATATTTTATATATTAACTTAAAAGAGGTATTGTCACTTGATTATATCACCGCTTTTCATATGAAGTTTACAATAATATCTGGATGCTACTGGGATATAAATGGATTAGCCTTTGGTTTCTTTGAGGGGGATTTGTTAGAGCTAACCTAAAATATTATAGTAAAACCATTGTAAAGGAATTCATTGAAATCTCACATATTGGAAAATTATAATTTAGATGACTTTATAAACTCAGGTGAATTAATACCCAAAAAGGTAAGTTATAGTTATGAAAAGAAGAATAATGGAAGAACTGAAAATGAGCATGATAAAATCATTAGATTGGCTTTCTTTTAGTGTTTGAAGTCACTTTTGAGCCCTTTTAAATTTAAGTTTTATTTATCCACAGCCATCTGCCTAAGCCTATTCTTTGATGTCCTTGGCTCCGCCACCTGCCACCCCAGTGTGGGGCAGCAGTGCACCCCCACCTAGCATTTTCCACCCTGCGGGCAAGCGCGTTCGGATGGGCTCAAACAGCCCACCCACTGCTTCCAGCCATTTTGTCCCCCCACGGGACTTAGCGCTCCACCTGGCGCGCGTCCACCCTTCTCACCCCCATCCTCTCACCCTCCCTCGATCTGCCATTCGCCATTGCCTCAGAGTGAAATATGGGCATTTGTTCCCATATGCTGATAAGGCAAATATTGACCTAGCCACTGCAGCCTTTGTGCCAGCTGGCTTTATAGACTTCCACCCTTTTAAGGGCTACTTTGATGCTGGGTTCCAATCTGAGGCAGATGCTGAAGCGGCAGCACAAACTCCTCTAATTTATAAAAATACCCCCATTCCTACAACCTGTACTCGCCTCCCTTCAAACACCACACTGGTGGTATCCTTTGCAAATCTCCCATCCCACCTCCCACCCCAGGTTTTGTATGACCAGTTGGTCATGGGGCTTATGGCTTATGGCACTCAGCCCAACTTCATCTTTGCCATTCCATCTGGTGCGGAGTGCCTTGCTGCTCCTCGTGCAACAGCAACCATCACCCCACACCACCCTGCCATAGCCCAACAAATCCTACCCCACGCTAGTGTGGCTGCAGCGCCTGATCATTTCTTTTGGGCTTGGGTTGATAATGGTAGGCAGATTTTTTCCCTCTGCTTTGGCCTTGACCATGCAAAAAGTGTGCCCTCAGGCCAATTCCGCTGCTGCGGCTTCTGAGCCCCCCTCTGAAGGTTCAGTATAGGGTGCTTTGCTGCCCCCTCCCACCCTCCAATCTCATTCAGTGGGCCTGCATGGAAAATCAGCCCCCCCAAAAAACCTCCAGCCTCACTCTCCCACCTAAATCCACCCTAGCCAATCAGAGCAATGCTTGGACTACCATTAGCACCCAAGCAGCCACTCATTAACCCAATCCCACCCACCTGAATTTGAATGCCACTATTCCAGTGAATTAAAATCCATGGGATCTATTGGCTGAGACTGACGAATCAGGTAATGTCCTCATTAGTAAGAATACAGGTCAACCTCTCTTCAAATTTTGATTATGGTCAGGCGGAGTTTTTACTTCTGGACTTTGATGAAACCCCTACCCCTCGCCATTTCGCTCCTCTTCCCAATACGGCCCCCTTCCAAAGTGACCACCAGCTCGCCTTAGCTGCGGTGGCCTCTCCTCAGAACCTGAAACTACGCACCGCAGTGGCCCAGTCAGTGGCTTAGCTCCAGTATGGCCTGCCCATCCTCTTCTTCCCCCCCCCCAACTTCCCTGAATCTGCCTGCAGTGACATCTCAAAACTATTAATGATGCTGAAGTTGCTATTATGAATGTCGCAACGCTTGCTTCATTCAACCCCTCAGCCAAAATAACCTACCACAGTACCTCCCTTTTCACCCAACTTCCTGAAGCCCGCAAAGAAGCTGAAATTCTCCTCGCAGCTTTTGTTGAATCACTTTCCTGTCATTATCTTGATGAGGAAGTGGAAAACTCTTACTATGCTGACCTCCACCCCCACTATGTGGATGCCCCAACGCCCTGGCTCTCTGCTCTGGTCTGGTACTGTAACCAACATCCCATTATTGAGGCGGGTCTTTCTGAAAAAATATCCCCCTGACCCCTCCTCACCCTCTGCCATGGTGGGTTAGCAGTCTCCACTTGCCACTTGGTTAGTAGTTTTATTTTGTCATTTTGGGTGTTGTGATTTGGTATTGTCTGTCCCCTGGTCAGCATACCTCAAATAAATCGATAAAATCATTAGATTTCTAATTTTTAAACTGCTTCAAAATTTAAATTCAACAATATTAAAAGCACCTTAATATTGTGAGTTTCTACCCTGCTTGTGCTATAACCAATAAAATATATATTGTGGGTTTTGTCAAAAGAGTTTTTGTAACTCTCCAGTTCCTAGCGAGGTGGTGTAAGATTCACAGCCACACCGCCAGGGAACTAGTCATTAAGTAAATAGTAAACAGGGCACCGCAAAGGATGCCAGAGCCAAAGTGACCTAGTGCAAGGGTGGATAACGCAGTATAAAGAAGTTGATAACAAGTAAGAAGTAACACTTAGATGGACCCCACAGGGGAGCATATAACCAAGTGAAGATCTATGCTGGGGGTTTAGGTGCCTCAATCTGGAGTGGACAAAGAGGGCCCAACGGTGCACTTGATCTTGTAGATAATCTAATGAAAATAGAACGGCCATTGTTAAAGATCACACTGAGGAGGTTTGTGAACAGGTTCATCCCAGTAACCATAAATTCAAAAAATATAAATGACTGGGGAAATTTTATAAAATGAAGATGACTAACGAGGAAAGTTGGTCTCAAGAACCATACTTTAAACAAGGGGAAGCAAGTTGTCCATTGGGGAAAATGGTTCCAAGCCTAAACAAACCAATTGGCACACCCCACCATTGGTCAGTGTATTGTAGCTCGAGATCAAATAAACTTGAGAAATTAATTGCAAGCTGAGCTATCCCTATCTATTAATGTTGAAAATTGATTGGGTTTTAACCCCCATTCTCCAAGAAACTAAACTGAACTGTCATTGTTAGGAAGATAGCTAGTCTATTTTAACGCCACTACTGTAACACAAAGCTGGGCATCATGCACTTCACCTGGACCAACTTGGGAATATTTTGCCTGCACTCACTGTTAGTCCAAGGTATGTCTTAAGTCAGGTCCTGTAGCTTGAACTTTTTGACTCTTGACGCCCTCCTTATTTTGGCAGTTGGTTCCCTCTATGGAATCATATAAACATGACAGGTTTTGTAAGTTCTGAGGAGCAGCTACAATGGCTGAATACGAAAATTATTCCTTTAGAGCCAAAAAGGGGCTAAATAGGCAACTGTGCCTCTCACC
This sequence comes from Massospora cicadina, assembly GCA_022478985.1. Lineage (NCBI taxonomy): Eukaryota > Fungi > Entomophthoromycota > Entomophthoromycetes > Entomophthorales > Entomophthoraceae > Massospora > Massospora cicadina. The sequence goes on from JAKSZP010003975.1 coordinate 79,955, forward strand.
AGTAAAGGAAATTTAGCCCATATAGTGGATTAAAAGTGGGTTACAGCTAATCCTCTGAAAGTTTTCACCTTCTGGTCCTTCCACCACCAAGGAGTTTCTGGGAAGTATTAGGGGTTTGTGAAAGGAGGTAGTAGAGGCCAGGGGACAGCATCAGCCACCAATTTGTCTCCATTATAATATGATAAGTTTCAGGAAATAAAATTTGGTATTTCTTAAAAGTGGCTTTTGCACAGATTTGTGGGGTAATTATAAAATAAATTTGCTTTACTGTTTGATGACAGAGAGCGTAATCTGAGCCAAAAATGGTTCAGGTAAAAAGTTGACCTTGTTTTCTTTTAAAATACTTAAAATTTTTTGCCTTAATTAATTGAATTAAACCACCAAACATCTAGTAAGAGAAAAATAAGGTATTTTATTATGGATGAGAGGTGGGTTTTAGAAGTGACAAGTGGTAATAAATGCCCACCTATCTAAGTTTAAACACTAGCTGTTTCTACCAAAAATCAAAATATTTTATTTTTCAATTTACTTAAGGGTTTAACAAGACTTAGAGGTAGTTTAAAAACTTAACTTAAGCGTAAGGCAATGTTTCAAACAATTTAAATAAAAAAATTATTGGCATTGGTTGCTGTAAAGTATATATTCATTGACATATTCATAATTTGTTAGTTTCATGAACACTAAATCAGAGCTTATCAAAATTGTGTCCAAAATTTTTGTGGTGATTGCACCTGAAAGTATTTCATATTAAAATGTTATTGGGGAACATAACCCAACACTTTTGGAAGCCTAAAATCATTGAAATAGTACTATTGATCAAGGCTAAGTCAAAAAATTCCTAATTGGATATCTATAATCATCAAAGCTAGCTAATTAAATTAGAAACATAGCCTAGATTAAATAGAATACTAACTTTGGAACAAACTGGAAAAAGCATAATTGGTTAAAAACCCACCAATATCACTAATGGGAATAAATGGATAAATGCCAACAAGTTAAAAAATCAAATTTAAACTTGACAGATATCTTTTATTGAAAAAAGTTTGAGTTAATGAGACAAGCCCATTCCCAATAGGGTTATGCTTCATGAACTAATTTGACTTAGATTGTCATTAAGCCTACCAGCCCTTCACAAGGGCATGTCCCACCCATCCCAATAAATAGCTCATATTTTCTTACAAGCCATGACCAGGTTGCAAAAATATCTTGTAAAATTTTTGATAGTAGCAATCCAAATGAGGGTCAGAGAAATCCAGTCTTTCACACTTGGACCTAATAGTATTGATTATTTATTTTTGTGTTAATCATTTTATTAGATTCTGAGGTCCATTTGCTTGATAAATTAGATCCTGCGTGTCTCATCAGGTTGAAATTCAGCTAATAGATCCACGATTTATCCAGTGGCTTATGGTATTTTGACCATGCAGAAGCTCACTAGGCATAATCAAATTATTCCACTCTTCTGGTTGATCTTGGGCTTAATTTTCCCTCTTTATTTGAGATATTCTTTTAAGGCAGGCAAAGGTACAAATTGAGGATTCTGAAATGCCAGCTTGTTGACATTCTTCCAAAAAAAGACTCTGATAACAAACTAGATAAAGAGAATTAAAAAAATATATCTTTAATGAAGAGATATTATTTATTAATTAACTAGGCCAGATGCTGGTATTTATACATCTATGGCATCACCTGGCCACATATCAAGCGTGTAGTTTCCTCAAATAATTATTTTCCACCTCAGTTTGGCCCTTGAACTGATACTATTATGAACTATTTCTAGGACTTTTGGTGGCAAAATACTCTCATATTCAGGAATATTTCAGAGGTAAAAATTGCAATAAAAACGTGAAGGTGTCTTGGGATCATTCCAATTTGAGTTTCAGCATACTGCTGACAAAATATAAATTCTAGGAAATTTGACATTGATTTCAAGTAAATGACATACCTTAATTGGGACGTTGGCAGGCCTCTCTTTTTTTTTTAGTACTAGATGGTCCCAACCCAAGGGGGGGGATTCATCGATGTAAAAATTATTCGAGGTGGGTCGACTTTGGGACAAATATACCAAACCGAGAATGTTTTTCTAGCCAGTACAGGTTTCGAACTCAAAACCTGCACTAAAGGTGGAAACAGTTTTACCCGCTCGGCTAAGCACCCTTGTTGGCAGGCCTCTCTTGATAGCATTAGGCACTCCCATTTGGGTGGTCCATGTGCAAGTGTTATCATGCTGATAACGAGGATTAACATACAAATTTTGCCAAAGGGTGAAAAATTAATTGCAATTTTAATATGTATATTTGTCCATGGGATTCATAGATGTGTTTTTGGATTGATCCTCAGACGATTTCTTTTGCAGAATGATTGATATTGCTCCTAATTAGTCAGGAGCAAATGTCAAGTTTGATGCATGTATAGATAGCTTAATGTGAGAGTATTTTTGGCCTAAGCTTTTGATAGAATAATTAAATTTAATTGATGTTGAGATAATCAGACCAAGCCTTATAATAGTATTGGCTTTAAGTTGGGAATCAGAGTAATTTGCTAGAGATTTGGGAGGATGATTGGCCCGATCTGTTGGTTGTCAAATGGTTTATTTTTGGGTCAGCCACCAGAATCTGACATTTTCCCCCACTTGACTCAAACATAAGCCCTAAGATTCCTGATTAGCCTTCATTGATTATTGACATTTTCTAATTTCAGCCTGAATTTCAGATAGAATTAGTCTAAATGCATAGTAATAACTTTGGCCCCAATTGCCAATGAATCTTATTTCTGATCCTCTCCCCATCCTCAAGCGCAAAATAAAGTATTAATTAGGTTATATATATATATATATATTATTTTATTTTTTTATGCAATGCCTTTTATATCATTTAATCAGCCATCTTATAGAACCTTCTTAGGAATTTTGCATGGACTCAATTGTATATATGTCCAGTCCTAATATTCTTGATTGTGTATATGAACTGAGATGTCTTCACAATTATTTTATATGGCTCTACCCAGATATGATCTAACTTTTGCAATCATCCCAATCTGTGGGTTTTGAAAAATAGAACTTCATTGTTAACTTCAAATTCAGCAAACTGTAGTGATTTTACAAGTCTTATTAATGTTAGGCCTTTTTCATGGCAAAACTGTTGTTAAAGGCTTGAGCTTGCGGTTTGATTAAATATCCACAAGCTTCTTGATGTAATGAGGATAATTATTTTTGCCAGGATCTTCTAGGACCAAATTTAGTAACATTGGTAGGGCTTGATGTCCTCCATATAATAACTAAAAATGGGACATCCTGGTTGCCAAATGGTAGTAGATATCGTAGGAAAATACTGCCAAACTCAAATAAGTACTCCATTTGGATGGTTAGCCAAAGTTCATTTTATGATAATGTTCATCAACATCCCATTTGTGCGCTCAACTGTACCATTAGATTCTGGATGATATGGAGCAGAAAGTACACCTTTTACTCCCATTAACTGGTTGAGCTTGGCAAGGACATTGGTGGTACAGTTTGTTCCATTATTGGTAAGAATAGCCTGGGGACATCCACGCTTGTAAAGGATGTTTTTGAGGATAAACTTGGCTGTAGTTGCCTCTCCTGCTTCCTAAATAGCCTTGGCTTCAGCCCATTTAGCCAAGTGGTCAATAGCTACAATAATGTACTTGTCTTTCACATAAATTGTTGGAAGTGGGCTGACAACATCAATAGATACAGTGTGCCATGAAAACTTGGGCCAAACAAGCTGATAAGATATGCTTTTTGGAACGGTTTCTCACCTTGAAACTCCGCACAGCATTATGACATTTCTTAAATGTCAAATGAATTGACTCCCTATAGTAAAATTGCTTCAGATGCTCTTTTATTTTTAGGATCCATTATGCCCTATAACCTTATGTGAAGCCAAAATGATGTCTGTTTGGGCTGATGGTCTTGTAAAAATATACTTCTTACCCTCAATGATCTTGTAAAGTGTTCTTTTTTTAATAGTTGTATTTTTTGCAAATCTGATAATAGTTTTTGAACAGATTCAGGCCCATATTGATACTCTAAAATTATCTTTTTGTTAAATAACTCATCGGCGTCCAAACTAAGTGTTGCAAAATGTGGGCAGTTGGGAAAGGTAATCAGCATTTTGATGTTTTACCCCAGCGCAATTTTCAATTGTGTAGTCATAAGCTTGAAGCTTTAATGCCTAGCGGGTAATTGGCCCTCAGGCTCTCTTGAGTTGTTCAGACATCTTAGGGATGCATGATCAGTAACAACTTTAAAATGAGTGACATGCAGGTAGACACAAAATTGTTTGCAAGCATATATACAGCTAACCATTTTTTGTTACATTACCATGTAATTTCTCTCATGGATAATTAAGGCCTGACTAGACAAGGAAACTGGACGTTCTTCACCGTCTTCCCCAATTTGAGATAATAAGGCCCCCACTGCTGGTAAGGATGCATCAGTTTGGACAATAAATTTACTATCCAAGTTCAGATATTGAAGAACAGCGCTGCCAATAGTGTTGATTGGAGTTGATTAAATGCATTTTGGCAAGCTGGAGTCTAGTTGGGTGGGACATATCCTTAAGTAGATAATAAAAGCGGTTCTCTAAGTTGTTCAAAGTTGGCAATAAATCGGCAATAGTACCCAATCATGCCTAGGAATACTTGAATTTTACGCTTGGATTTGGGCTGTTTCATTTTGGAGATGGCACTCAACTTAGAGGGTTTGGGGCCAAAGACCCACTTTGCAATTACAAAGCCGAGATATTCCAGCTGGTATTTGAAGAACTGGCACTTTTTGGGCTTAATTTTTAAGTTTGCAGCTACTAGCCTTTTAAAAGCCTCCTCTAAGTGCTCCAGGTGTTTGTCAAAAGTGCGGCTGAAAACTTTTGTATTATCATGGTACACTAGTACATGTGACAACATTAAATCTCTAAGATTGTGTCCATGGCCCTCTGGAAGATAGTCAGTGCATTGCAGAGCCCTTAAGACATTCTCATCAGCTGAAATAGGCCCTCTTGTGTTATAATTGCACATTTCTCGCTCTCCTATTGGGAAGATCTATTTGCCAATACCCGCTGATAAGGCACATTGTTGAACTTTGCGCCCCCTAGCCCGTCCAAGACATCATCAATTCAGGGCAGAGGGTATGAGTCCTTTTTCGTGATGTTGTTTAACTTCCAGTAAACAATGACTACTTAATTGCTTCCATCCTTTTTCTTTACTACTAAAATTGGTGCCATTCATGGACTTTTTGAAGGCACTAACATGTCGTGATTAAGAAGTTTCTTAAATTCCTTAGATAAAGCTTCTTCTGATGACCTTAAGCGTCTAATCAGGCGTAATCATATTGGTTTATGATCTTCATTATCAATATTGTGGATGACACCCTTAGCACATCCCAAGTTGAAATCATTGTGTGCAAATATTTCCTAATATTAGAAAACAACTACTAAGCTTGAATATTATCAGAGTTAGTCAGGTTGCTTAAATTGGCCATAGGGACAACATTATTGATGCTGAGTAAGTCCTTATCAGGAAACACTAATTCAAAAAAGTTTTAAACTCATGGAATAAGTGAATTTCCATGGTAAGGAACAGATGCAGAAAAGCAATTGTTTGATGTCACTTGATGAAGATGAGCCGATTTTTTAGGTTTGAACACAAGATTTGAATTTCTTCATGCCCAGGAATGATAATACCCAGGGTGCTGTTTGACTCAAATAAAGATTTATACCATGGTTGATATGCTTCACCATAAAGTTCTTCCAGGATATTAATTGTCAATCCAGTTGGTAAAATTACTTGATCTCTGGGTATATACTAATGTGCTGATTTGACCAAAGTGTTATGCCTTTTGAATAATTAAACTGTGTGATTATTGCTTTTATCTTTAACCGCGCTTTTATATAATCAATTGGGACGAATTCATCTTTGTAGGCCAGGTCTATGAATAGTCTGGGATTCTTTTTCTCAACTTCCCTATCCTTATTATAGTAAAGTAGGCTATCCTGGCCAAGAATGGTGAGAGTATCATCCTTATGATTGGTAACAACTCCATATCTCCTTAGGAAATCAGTCCAAATTAGAATATCATAGTTCATATTTGCAAAACTATGGCAGGTGCTGTTACTACAAAAGATCCAAATCTGAGAGGTAGGGTACTGTATGCACCCAGCAATTTAGTTGTATGCGCTCCAGCTGTACCATATTCCTGATAATGGGAAACATTGGGCAAATCTTAAACTTTTTAACAAACTTTGTACTGGCTATATTGATAGGAGCACCACTATCAACAATGGCCCAAACGCACACCTTTTTACTTCTATATCCACATAAGTACATATAAAGTAGTTTTCAGAGGTATTTATTGTGTGAATAATGTGAATTCTGCCTGATCCCAGGTTTGATTTCAGATTTTGCAAATATCTGTGAAGTTATCAGCTAAGGTCTTCATGGGAAAGGCTACTTGTATGTTGTTAAGTAAAAGTAGGTCGGTTGAACATCCAGGTTGAAGGTCCAAACCCTGAATTCTAATCTGTTTTGCATAAGGTTTTGACACTTCTGTTCAGGCTTGTTTGGTTTTTTTAGGGTTCAGTTGATTTTTCTTTGTCTTGAGTAGTGACCATCAGGACATCATTAGCCACAATATGGTGGAGGTAATCTTTAGCAACATCTTTGGCCCTAAAGAGCTCGCCAGAGTCAGGTGTAATGGTTTGGTGAACATTGGTGGAGTTAGAGCATTCCGCCTCTACTCCACCTGCTCTAAATCCGCCTTACTGTCACTGTTGATTTCTAAAGCAACGTTGATCTCAGGACTTATGTCTGACTGTCTGTATCATTGGCTAGCAGAATTCCCTTTTGATCACAGTTGTGGCATGTAATTGGTACTTTTTGTTGTTTTTGCTCAAATTTTCGGTTCATAACTTTGGGATTTTTCCCGTGGTTGGATATCGTGTTACTTTTTGGGCCCAAAGATTGGAATTTATGATGGTCCTTGGGCCAATTAGGGGTATTGAAACTTCAGGAACAGCTTCTCAAGTAATTAATAAGTTCTTGGGTTTCCTTTTTTCATTAAGTGCAGGTATCATGACATGGTGCAATTCATGACAGGGCATGACTGCATGTTCCATTGCAATCTTAGCATCAAACTTATCTATTGCGTTGCACCCAAGCAAGGCTTTTGCCTCATGGAAAAATCTTTCCACAAAGTCCTTGTTAGTCTCATTTTGCTTGATTTTAGTATTAAGACGCTCTTATTTTTGGGTAATTTTCCAGGCCCTCCAAATTGTTTTGTCACCGCAATTTTGGCATCCATATATGACCATTTGTTTCCCAAATAGGGCATAACGAGGTCACAGATATGGGCATTAAGTGCTGATTAGTGCTGAACCTTTCACATGGTCTGATACTCGCCGCATTGCTTTTTCAAAAACTGTTGAGAAAAGAGTGAACGTTCCCACCCTTATCAAACTTTAGCAAGTTCAATGGTTTAAAGTCATCTCACCCTGTTTTGGGCATATGGGTTGAACTTCTTCTGGTACATAAACGTCTTGGTGTATCATCATTTAGAATTGGTCCTCTTCCTGTTGGGGAGTATCTGGAGTTGGGATTGATGCCAGAACTCTAGGCATAGGATGGATGTTTGAAATATAAAATTCAGCATCAGTGTCAATTTCCAATGATTTACTTTCATGATACTGCTCTGAACTACTAGAATCCAATGCTTGAATTTGGCCTTAGTTGTTTTTTTTAATGTTTTTTGGCCAAATGGGAAGAGCTTTTTCCCATTTCTTTATTGTCAAGGCTGGGTAAGCACCGACAGCTTTGCTTACTGAGGGAGTCAAATTCTTTTTTAAAGTTGTCATACTCCTTTTTGAATAAAGCTTGATTGGGCTTTATGCTTTTAATATTTTGGCCTTACTGTCTACTTGGGAATTTGCTGTTGATAGTTGCACTCTGAGTTCCCAATTCTCCTGAGAAACTTTAGTACCTCTGGCCTGAAATCTTAACAACATCCAATTTTTTGAGATTTCCTCTTTGATCTGGGCATTCTCCTAATCCTTATTTATGGAGGCTGGTAATGCTGCAAGGTTTATAATGTTTTTATAGTACTCAGCTCGGTCTGAACATACTTTTCAAAGTTATTGCATTTTTGAATTGGTTCCAGGTGATTTCTTTGGCCTGAAGCGGCACGTATGGTGAGTCTTTCTGTCTGAGATAATAGGAAACTAGAATGAGTTTCCAGTTTTTGCCAGAATTTATTATCTTCTATACCCATTCATGCAATAGTTCATGGTCAGCAAGAACTTCTGCAGCTATCTTCAGGACTCCTTTATTTAGGAGCTCCTTGAGGGTGTTTAATCTCCCATGAGCTTCATTAGCAAGTCTTGTATTATCCACAATTGCTTTTTAGACTTCAGTAAAACTTAGTATAATTTGTCCAGTAGAGCATTTAAGGATATATGTTCCTCCCCTTATACACGGTAGATCTCCGTAAGTTCAGATTTTTTCTAGCAAGGATTCGCTGGGTATGCTTAGATGATTAGACAAAATTAGCCAGGAATTCATTAGTTGCTCAACTGTCTTTAAGACGTTTTGCAAGAGATGCCATTGTTGCTTTGTGGTAATTCATGTTTATCTCCATCTTGAACACCTGATCCTTAAGTCAATAGAACAGGCTGAAGGAAGGATCAATTTGTGAAGTAACAATCCTAAAACCCTGATATAGGGTTTCCAGAATAGCTTTTATTCTTTCAGATGTAAGATCAATCAGTATTGTTTTATCTACATGAGTTCCCTCACTGTGATAAGATCCAGGGAGTAGGGGGTACCCATATCCAATCCTTGGCGGATGGTATTAAAATTATCAGAGATTTCCTAATCACTAGTTTCCAACTTAATGTCACTATCTCTTCTGGCCATATCTGCTAGTAAATGGTTGTGTGGGTCCAAATAAGAGAGTGTCAACAACTTTGAGTGAACACCAGTTGTTAGATTCTAAGGAAAACTTGATTGATAAAGAAAAACCTGTACATCTAATTGAGTTGAAGTTTAGCTGAAAGGTCCTTGATTTAGCCTGTGTCTTACGGTATTTTGACCATCTGGAAGTTCACTAGGTGTATTTAAATTATTCTGACTCTTATGGTCAGTCTTGGGCTTAATTTTATCCCTGTATTTGGGAACTTCTACCAGGGCAGGCAAAGGTACAAGATGAGGATTCTGAAATGCCAGCTTGTTGACATTCTTCCAAAAAAGAATCTGATAACAAGCTAGATAAAGAGAAATAAAATATATCTTTATTATAGAGATATTATTTGATGATTATTAATTTAATCCAGGTGCTGGTATTTATACCTCTATGGCATCTCCTGGCCACATATCGAGCATGTAGTTTCCTCAGATAATTATTTTCCACCTCAGTTTGGCCCTTGAACTGATACAATTATAAACTATTTCTAGGACTTTTGGTGGCAAAATAATCTCATATTCAGGAATATTTCAGAGGTAAAAATTGCAATAAAAACGTGAAAAATGTCTTAGGATCATTCCGATTTGAATTTCAGCATGCTGCTGACAAAATACAAATTCTAAGAAATTTGACATTTATTTCAAGTAATTGATGTACCCCTAATTGGGACGTTGGCAGGCCTCTCTTGATAGCACTAGTACCCCCATTTGGGCGGTCCATGTGCAAGTGCTATCATGCTGATAACGAGGATTGGCATACAAATTTCGCCAAAAGGTGGGAAATTGATTCCAATTTTATGATGTCTATTTGTCCATGGTATTCATAGATGTGTTTTGGATTGATCCCCAGAACATTTCTTTTGCAGAATGACTGATATTGCTCCTAATTATCATGACCAGATGCCAATTTTGTTGCATGTATAATAACCTGAATGTGAGAGTATATTTGGCCCAAGCTTTTGATAAAAAAATTTAATTGACATTGAGATAATCAGCCTGAGCCATATACTAGCAATTGGATTTTAGTTGATAATTTGAGTAATTATCTTAAGTTTTGGGATGATAATTGGCCTGATATATTGTTTGTTAAAGGGTTTATTTTTGGGTTAACCACCAGAATTTGACACATTGGATCACGCTATTTTAGGGATTGTTTGACCCCTATGCACACTAAACGCATTCCCAAAAACCTTATAAAGGTGGAAGCCCCCAACAGCTGCAGCTGTTGGTCTATTTTTCTTCTCCCAATTTTGAATAAAGTATTTTTCAAAACTTCCTATTTAACTTTAAGTTGTTTACTGGTCCTTTAGCAGCCATATTTTTCAAGTTTTTGGAATGATTGCCAATAAGGCACTTCCACTCTCACTCTACACCAGCTGAGTGGTTGGCTATACCAAATGTATTCAGCCTGTTATTTTGTGTGGTAACTCATCCAGAATAGCATCACAGTATTTTTTCTATGAAAATCCATGAAAGGTTTATGTTTTATAGCTTTGTACTTTTTAAGAAACTTCAGTTTTCAAATAATTAAGATTGTGGTAAGAAAAATCTTAAAACGGAATTCTATATTTTATTCTTTAGGACAGCAATAAAATTGTAAATTCTATTAAAATTTGAAAATTGATTTTCTAACTTTTAGCAATCTTTATTCCCTTATTTCAGAAGTTCAAAAATATGGCCCAGTATGTCAAGGCTGCTATTCTAACTCAACAGTTGGGTCATGGGCAACAGTCAACTATTGTAAAAAAAGCCATGGAAATAAAGTCTCCTTTTCTGACGCTGTACCTTACAATCATAGAGCTGTTGGACTTATCATAATGACTTTCTAAGTATGGCTAAAATTAGGATTCCCCAGCTTGGTTTCACCTGTCTCATAGTGCTGGAATACTTTAGATAATTCAGAAATCAACATGATTATAATTGGCAATTAGATTGCGGTATTCTAGAATGGGTGAAGAAGTTACCAAGTGTTAAAAATCTTAGTGGCTTTCTGCTTGTTCATAAATATTAACCACTAAAATTTATCACTGCACAGGTTTGATGTCGTGCAATCCACGTTGTTTTATAATATATATTACTGATAATAGTATGAAGACTATTATCTGTAGTTGAATAGATCACTAGAGTTAGGTCAAACGCTTGACCAGTGCTTTTCCTTGAAATACTCTAGATGTCCTCTCTTCAGGTTTTTTCTTATCTGCCTAACTTGATCCACTCTCAGATCCTAGTTTACGGCCTATTCTCTTGTGACACACAGTTGGCAGCAATTTCCTTCTCAGCTTCACTTTTCATGTTCCTTGATCCCTACTCTTTATCCTTCTAAAGAGTTCCCAAATAAAGCACACAGCAATAACTTCCTTGGAGATGAATAGAAGTAATAATGAATTATGCTAAAGTATGTTATTAAGTGATATCTCATAAGAATATATAAAGGAAATTTGGTGCCTAACCCTCAGTTGGCACCTCAGCAGTAAAATGGCACCCGTTTCCATTTAATTACCCTTCGTTGTCTCATCAGCGGTAGTCTTCCCAATTCTGGCTAGGATTCTGTCATCAGACATCCACAAGTCCTAAAGTGAAAAGAGTCAGAAAACTTGTCCCTAACGTTTTCTACTCAATCCCAGCAAACCAACCATATTTGGTGAGCGACATGCTTAGGTAATGGGACTTTTTACCCATTAAAGCAGGTCAAAAACCAACTGATCAATTTACTAGTTTTAGGAGGCATCACTCACCTCGCAACTTGCTCCTTAAATTCCCAATCAGTTGGTGATGAAACTTAACCAATCCCAATCAATACACCTGTTAGTTAATCATCAATCAACTATCAGAAGCCCCTATTTCATTGGCAACTCCGCCTGATAAGGTCTTAAGTATTCATCTGGATTGACCCCTGATGGACCCAACCAGGCAAATAACCTAAATTTTCCTGAACATTTTTAACCTGAAATCGAGATCAACCATTTTATAATTCACTTGCTATAGGGAATTATCCCTTAGCAACACATGGTAATCTAGACAGCTGGTAATATGAGCAAAAATCCCAACATATCCCCCCTCTTGCCTAGATTTCCAGCGAGAAAATGACCGGGGCATGAGAACACCGCTTTGGACACTTGGTTGAATACTTCATTGGTTCAAGTGGAGTATGATCAATCTGTACTCTACGCTTCTCAGGATGACCTTCAGCATGTGGCTCTCTTCCTCTTCCTCCTCGCTACTGCCTACTCAGAGCATGGTGCTCAAGACCTTCTGTCATGCTGGGATTATCAATTTACTCATGACCATATTAATCCTGAGATCCAGTTTTCCCCAAATCAGGGCATATGGCCTGCTGTCATATTCATGATTCTTGGTCCAGCATCCTTGATTTCCTGATTTTTCTCCTTGTCCTCGACAGGAGATTCTCACCATCAATGTTCATTTCACAGCGCAATTAAGAATGCTCATTTATATTTGCCCTTGTTATCTTCTCATATTAACCTCTTGGCTCATATTATTCTTATCTCTTCTCTGGAGAGCTTATCCCATTAATTTTGAGAATAATTTCCCCTAAATTAGAGCTTAATTGATTCCAGAGTATATCTTGTTGACTATCATAAAAGTCTGACATCCCCCTCTTGTCTAGCTCATATGTCAAATTCAGAGTCTTGGTACCAACAACTGCTTGATAGCATGAAAAAAAAATACCTTTGGCACTTCCAACTGATGAGTCAATCTGCACGACAGAATCTCTTCTATGGTCCTCCCAAGCCTCATAAACCCAGTAAAGTACTGTGGCCAGTTCTTCTGTGTAATTACAGAAATGGTATCCGATCCCAACAAAACCAGGTTAGCAATTGGCTTCAACTTGTGAATTATCCCTTCATCTGTCATTAATTCCCAGTTAGACTTCAAAACTCTCCTATATTTGGCTCCCTTTGCGGATACTCCTACAATTATTGTTGAACCTCCAGAAGCAATGCCCTCTACTCTCAGTTGATCATTCCTGACCGGATCAGACTTGCTTTTAGAGTTCCTTTTCTGACTTGGCCAGTATTAAAAACCAGCTGTTCTGTCAACTGAACTTATCATTAGAGACTGTAAACATTCTGAACTCTTATGAAGAACTGAGGGCCTGAGTAACCAAGGCTCTCTATAGCTCTTAACTTCTCTAATCTCAAAAACATTCTATAATGGGAGTTAGAGCCTATGCTTTTTTCTTTGTCAGCCAAGTTCTTTAAAGTTGGGCCACAAAGCTTCCAGCCTCTCCTGGCTTCCATCACTCCTTCTTCTTTTGCTTCCAAGAAACTCTTAATTGTCATCTGTAGAACGCCATTTACTCCCTGCATGATTATTTCATCTCTGGTATGTCCTATTGGTATTTTCCCCTAATGGCTTTGATCAGGGGCATGATTCGGCAACCCCCACCTTTTATCCCTTTCTCAATACTGGCCCACATGTTCAATGTTCTTGGAAAAGCCCAACGGCAAGTGCTCAAGACCAATCTTCCAGCTCCAGTGCCATATTGGGATAGCTCAGGGTTAATTTCTGACTGCCTTTTCTTGTTCTGTTGCTTCCCTTCCTGATCTAAGGTATCACATTTGGCAAGTACCAAGATATCCATCTGTAAAAATTTACTCCATTGGGTTGATTATTGGAGGTCAACCCTAGTAATCTTTCTACTGCACAGGTTTGGTTTCCTCATGCACCTTTCATTGTAAGAATATATATAATCTGATAATAGTATGACGACTATTATCCATAGTTGAGTTAGAATTAATTTCAGGCCCAACGCTTTGGCCGGTATTTCTGATTAATACTGGATATCGCACACTTAGGGATTCATTCCCTGTAATCCTGTCCACTCAATCTTTGTTAAGATCCTCTAATGACGGTCTCCTTTGGCCCAACACACAGTTGGTAGCAATCCCTTAGCTGTGGTTCCCTTCATCTCTAGATCCCCGCTTGGATCTCTACTCTTCTCTGAGAGCCTACCAATTATTGCCTTCTGCAATAATATTCTTGATATGGAATCTTCACACTAGATGCTGATAGTCTAACTATTACCAAATCTACATTAAAACTAATAATGTTCTTTTATTAATGTTTATCCATCAGTATGTCTGTTTTTAATATAGTGAGTCCTAGGGAATTTATAGGGGATTCAGCTGTTAAACCCTCAGTTGACACCTCTTCGATGAAATGGCAGCCATTGCTATAGAATCACCCTTTCTCGTCTCAGCAGTGATCGTCTTCCCCATCCTGACTAGGATTCTGATATTATACATCCTCGAAACCTCAAAAGGAAAGAGTCAGAAACATATTCCTAACGTTTTCCTCTTGATCCAAGTGAATCAACCAAAATTGGCTCGCGACCTGCTTAGATAATGTGACTTTTTACCCATTATGGCAGGTCACTTCACTAACCAATTGATTTGCTAGTTGCAGGCAGCATCACTCGCCTCATAACTCGTTACATTCCCAATCAGTTGGTGATGAAACCTGACCAATCCCAATTGGTACACCTGATAGTTAATTACTATTGGATGCCCTTATTTTGTCAGCCGCTCCGCCCAATGAGATATTAGGTATTCATCTGGATCGATCCCCAATGGATACAACCAGACAAATATCCTAAAATCCCCAAACGTAGTTCCTCCAAAATTTGGGTCAACTGATTTCCAATTCACTTTGCTTTAGGGAATTTTTCTCCTAGCAATACCAGGTAATCTAGCAGGCTGGGAATATGGGAAAAAATCCCAACACATCCCCCTCTTGCCTAGATTTCCAGTGAGAAAAGGACTGGGCATGGAAACACCACTTCAGACACCTGGTCAAATACTTTCATTGGTTCAAGCGGAGTACACCTGTCAATACTCAACGCTGCTCAGGACGACCTTTGGCATATGGCATTCCTCCTCTTCCTCCTTGCTACCACCTACTCAGAGCGCGGTCCCTATGACCTCTTGTCATGCCAGGCTGATCAATTTACTCGTGATGATCTTTTTCCCAGGATCCAGTTTTTTCCCCCCATCAGGGTATATGATCCACTGTCATATTCAGGTTTCTTGGTCCAGCGTCCTCGAATTCCTGATTCTCTCCTCATCCTAGACAGGAGACTCTTGTCGTCAATGTTTTTTTTGCAGCTTGATTAAAGATACTTATTTATGTTCGCCTTCATTATTTCGCTCATAACCTCTTGGCTGTAAGTCATTCTTCTCTCAGAAAGCTTATTTCATTAATTTTATGAAATTAATTTCTTTCAAAATTGGAGCCTAATGGAGTGTAGGGTGCATAATGTCAACTTCTATATCAGTCCAACATCCCCCCTCTAGTCCTGCTCATATGTCAAACTCAGAATCTCGTTATCAGCTACTTCTAAACAGTCTGTCAGACTTGGACCTCCGCCTCTTCCAGTAAATGAGTTGGGATGCTCAGTGGACCCTCTTCTATGGTCCTTCCAGGACTCATACACCTAGCCTGGCGCAAGCAGCTAGTCCTTCCATCGAGTTACCAGAAATGGTATCCAATCCCACCAAAACCAGGCGTGCCATCATTTCAAATAACTCTTGGCTGACTCTTCCCATGCAGTCAATCCCCGAGTTGGACTTTGAAACCCTTCTGGATTTGGCTCCTTTCACTGAGGCTCCAAACATCATCGTTGATGCTCCAGAGGTTATGCCAACTGCTTTAGATCATTCATTCCTGGCTGGGTCAGATTTGCTCCCTGAGTTCCTCTTCTGACTCAGACAATTTTACCAACCTGCAGTGCTGGTTTCTGAGCTTTCAATTGGAAACAGCATTCATTCTGAGCTCCCCTATGCTGAACTTCAAGCGCAAGTCACTGAGGCGTTGTCATTAGTGCTGAATCCCTCGGATCTGGACAACCTTCTGGATTGGGATACTGCTGCTTATGCTCTTCACTTTGCCAGCCAAGTTCTTCGAAGTTGGTCAATGAAGCTTCCAGCCTCGCCTGACTTTCATTGGTCATTCAGCTTTAGCTTCTGCGATGCTGGTAGTTATCATTTACAGGATGCAATCCATTCTTTGCATGACTACCTCTTCTCTGGAGCTTCCCATCGCTATCTTCCATTGATGGCGCTAATTGGGGGTATGATTTGACAACCTCCCTTGAGTATTCCTTCTTCGCTGCCAGCTCACATGTCCGGTGTTCTTGATGAGGCCCATTAGCAGGCACTCAAGACAAATCTTCTGGCGCCGGTGCCTTATCAGGATTACTTAGGGTTATTCGCTGATTGCCTTTTCCTTTATTGCTGCTTTCCACCCAGCTCTGGGTTTTCACAATTGGCATCTTCTGACATATCTATTTTCCTTCCCCTAGTTGCATTCTCTCAGGGCTCAGCGTCAGCTCAACAAATGTGGTTTTGAGTAGGACTCTTCCCTTGCAAGTGTCTGATTGCATATCAATTTTGATGGGCTATTCTTCCCTACTGCGATCCATCCTCCCTCCCCCAAGAGTTGACATAGATGGAATCATCCCTGTACTGAGGACAATCATTAAAAAATAAAAATTTATAGAAAATGTATTGGCTTTTTTTATCTATGCATTTTAATTTTTTTCAATATCTTTTATCAATGTTTTATCTTTATTCTTCTTTTTTCCTATGGGACTTGACCTTGTTTTGGTTCAGAGGTCCATCTTTTCCCCCAAACTGGATCCTGGGCACTTAAACCTACCAGTTTTCTATGGTTCAGCAGTCCTTTTTTCAGACTTAACCATCTAGATTGTTTCAGAGGTCCTTTTTTTGGACTTGACCTAATCAATAGGACATGACCAACTTAATGGTTCATTGGTCCTTTAGGAACTCTTTTTTTTTTTTCTTCAATCCACCGCTTTAAATATTTAGTGTGGACTCAATTTACTACTCTTCCATCCAAGAGATTCTTGATGGAATAAGCATCAGTCGCTGTCTTGGTGATTACTTTGAATATACCTGACCATAATGCATCCAACTTGTTTCTTCATCCAAAACCATGCATATTGCAATAGGTGACTCTTTCTCCTATTTGATATTCTTCTAATGGTGGTCAGTTCTTATAATCCATCGATTCTCTCATATCCTTTTCTTTAAGGTAGTATTGAATGCTTGTGATTGCATATCAATCAGGATACTCATCAG
This sequence comes from Massospora cicadina, assembly GCA_022478985.1. Classification (NCBI taxonomy): domain Eukaryota; kingdom Fungi; phylum Entomophthoromycota; class Entomophthoromycetes; order Entomophthorales; family Entomophthoraceae; genus Massospora; species Massospora cicadina. The sequence continues at coordinate 97,045 of JAKSZP010003975.1, forward strand.
TTGGTTCAAGTGTTGCTCAGTACTCATCCCCAAAGTAGGTTCCACCACCAAATATAATATCAGTGGCAACGCGGCCTTTCTTCCATATAGTAATATAAACGGCATCTTCCTTGTTGCTGTATGATGACTAACGTTGTAGGAGAATGTCACCAAACTCAGGTACGTTCCCACGCGGAAGTTCTCCCTGCACTAGCTTCCTCAGCATTGTGGCCAGCATCCCATTGACCCATTCTACCATTCCGTTTGTCTCCAGCTGGTATGGTACTGATATGACTCCCCAGATCCCCATTATTTCATTTAGCCTCGGGATCACATGGGATGTGAAGTTGGTCCCATTATCACTCAGTATAATTTGTGGACACCCATGCCAGTATACTACTTGATCCAGGATGAATCTCACAGTACTGGTAGCGTCAACTCAGATTAATGCTTTTGTTTTGACCCATCTTGTCAGATGATTGATGGCTATATGATGTATTTCACTCCTCCTGTACTCATCGCCAATGGTCCCATCATGTCGATAGACACTGTGTGCCATGCAAATCCAGGTCGGACCAGTCAGTATCCAGTTGTATTCTTGTGTGGTTTATGCAGTTGGCATTCCACGCAACAAGCCAGATGGTCTGCGACATCATAATTAATCAATTCCCAGTAATAATACTGGCAAATATAGTTGGTCATTTTTCTCAGACTTCCATGCCCGACAACCTTATGAGTGGCTATAATGATCGCTGCTCTCTCCAAAGGTTTTGGGAATAATAGCTGTTTCCCATTTATTGTCTTTAATACTTGTCCATCCATGATCTCGGTCTTTTCCATTGCTTTTTGAAGTGCACCTTGAATTTCTCGAGACTTGTCCTCAATTCTTCCTTTGACCATTCTCTGAAATAGCTCATCCACCTGCAGATATACCAACTGGACCATTGGTAACCGCGATAAGCCATCTGCGTTCTGGTGAGAAGCCCCCGCTCAGTGAACTATCTTGTAATCATAAGCCTGAAGCTTGAGTGCCCATCAGGCCAGTCATCCTTCCAGTTCCCATAGATTGTGCAGCCAATGCAGCAAAGAGTGGTCCATCACCACCTTAAAGTGCGTTCCATGGACATACACCCAAAACTGTTTACAGGCGTAAATGACTGCAAGGCATTCACGCTCAGTTACGGTGTAATTCCTCTCCACGGCAGAGAGTGTCTGGCTCACATACGCCACTGGATGTTCGTCCCCAAGTTCATCTACTTGGCTCATTATGGCGCTGATCACCATCAACGAAGCATTAGTTTGAATGATAAACTCCTGATCAAAATTCGGATATTTCAGAATTGGTGAGTTTATCAGTTACCAACATAATTCATTGAAAGAGCCCTGGGCCTCTTCATTCCATACGAATCCTTTTTTTGGATCCTTTAGTAAATGAAATAAAGGCTCAGCTATTCAGGTAAATCCCAAATAAATCTTCTATAGTATCCAACCATCCCAAGGAATACTTGGATGTCTCAGACACTTTTCAGCACAGCCATCTGTTCAATAACTTCTGTCTTCTGAGTTGCGGTTGCAGTCCATTTGCATTGATCAAAAATCCCAGGTATTCAAGCTCCTTCTTGAAGAAGAGATACTTCCGTGGCTTGACCTTCAGGTTACCCGCGGACAGTCTCTTAAACCCTTCCTCCAAGTGCTGAAGTTGATCAGTAAACGTTCTACTGAATACATTGATATCATCCAGATATACCAGGATGCACAATAACTTCAGATTGCTTAAATCACATCCATGGCCCTCTGGAACATTGCGGGCGCATTACAAAGACTCTGTGGCATCCTAGTCAGCTGCTATAACCCCTGTGCAGTGATAATCGCACATTTTTCCTGGTCTTCTTCTGGAAAGTCGATCTTTCAGTATCCTGAGATTAGGTCCATCGCAGAGAAATACTTCGCTTCTCCTAATCAGTCCAGCGCATCGTTGATCCTTGGTAGGGGATATGAATCCTTCTTCATAATTTTATTCAGCCTCCGATAGTCAATCACTACCCAGTTCAATCCTTCTTTCTTTTTCATGATCATAATTGGACTCTCCCAGGGACTTGACAACGGAACTAGAAGCTCATGCTTTACTAGTTTTCTGATCTCATCTTCCACTACCACTTTGGCAGCTTTTAATCTTCAGATCAGTCTCATTACTACTTGTAAATTTTCTCTGGTGTGAACTTTGTGAATTACGCCTTGCGCGCATCCCAAAATGTGATTATTGCAAGCAAATATTTCCTGATATCTCTCAAATAATTTTAGCACCTCCTCCTTCTGCCCTTCCGGCAGATCTGCAAGCTGCTCTCAATCAACTAATAAGTTGATGCTTTTGGCCGCTCCAGCCAGTAATCCCATTTCTTGAGAGATCCAAAATCCTGGAATCATCTCAATTATGTCTTTGGGATTAAAAGAATAAATGCAATGATTTGATTTCTCTTAATCTTCATCAGTTTTTCACTTAAATTCGCCAAGAGAACTTGTATTTCTCCATGGCCCGGCATAATTACCCCATGAGCCACCCAAGGCTCAACTCTGGACTTCTTCCAGGGGCTTCCAACTTCTCCATACAACAACTCCAGAATCAATAGAGTCAACCCTGTGTTGACTATCATCTGCGATCCAGTCAGTATGGTTTTCTCCTTCTTGATCCATAAAGGAATTCCTCAGTTTTCTAGGATTTTGGCCGGCATCTCTTGTCACTTCCTACCAACTAATTGGTACCGAATTGGTACAATGACGTCATTGTATATTAAGTTGATGAAGTTATTTCTCCAGTTCAACGGAACTTCACCATTCTTTTGATATACTAATGGTAACATCTGACCCAGGATGGTCAACATATTATCCTCAAAGTTACATTTAACTCCATATTTTCACAGAAACTCCGTTTTGATCAGGATATCATAGTTTTGATTCACCAAAACTATTGCTTGCATGGATACCACCAATGACCCAAATTATAGTGGCAGCGCACTATACGCTCCGCAGAAAACCGTGGTGTTTAGCCCAGCTGTTCCATATTCCTTCTTATGTTTCAAGTCTGGAGAGATCTTCATCATCTTCACCAGTTTGGGTGACACAATGTTGATGGTGCTCCGCTGTTGACTATCACCCATACCCTTACTCAATTCACCTAAATATCTATATACATACACTCAGAGTATTGTAATAGAGTATTTACTGAGTGAATGGCGGCGTTATTAGCCTAATCTAGGGTATTGATGATATGCGCCAATAATTCAGGAAACAATTCCTTTGTTGTGCCAAGGGGAATCGACAGGTTGGCCTCATCTAAGCAAACATCGTTAACTCATCAGGATTCTCAGCAGTCTGAATCTTCTCCACCAGTTGTTGGACATATGGCCGGGCAACCTCCTGAACTATCTTGGGGTTGATCTTCTTCGCCCCAGCTCTGGTCACGGCGTTTATGTCCATGTTGACCACTTGATATATTTGATCCTGCTCATCATCCATGAACAGATCACTAATATCTTTTTCTTCATAAATAATATCAGGAAGAACAGGTTTCTCTGCCGTTCTAGACTGTTCCTTGTATAGACAGTGGGACCTTTTCCCAAATCCTTAGCAGCTGCTATCTCTTTAGTCTGGACCATATTAACTTGATCCTTCAGCTTTTTGAAGTGTGCGGGGAAATGCCCTTTTCCGCCACATGGGAAGCAGACCTTTTATTGTTTGTTTAAACGATTGAAATCCTCAGGCTTACCCCCCAGCACAGTTTGGTTAAAAGTCTCCTTTGCTCCTTCGCCTCCCTTTGTGGGATTCAAACTTTTGACCAGATTTGACTTGAAGCTTCTATTAGGAGCATCAAACGTTGTTCTTAAAATCTTCAAATTGTCTACCATTTGCGAGGTATTTATCTCAGTCATGAATACAGTAGACATCATTTGATGCAAATTGCAATAGGGCCAAAGGGCCGCTTGCAAGGCGATTCTTGCATCAAAGTCATCTAACACCTCACTCCAGACAGGATCTTCAATTCCTGATAGAATCGATCTGCAAAGCTTGCAAGAGACTCATCTTTACAAAATTGAATTCCCATAAAGTCTTGCTTGCATAGACATGTGGGTTAGACTGCTAAATTCCTCCATTATTGCCGCTTTAGCCTCAGCTAAGACCAGCCGTCCCCCTCCAGGTGGGGTAACACCAGATTCTGGAAATCTGTGTTTAACCAGTTCATGACTGTAAATGCCTTCTGATGATCCCTGTATCCATTCATGTTCATGTCGAATAGTTGGAAAAAAGCTGGGGCGTTATCCCAATGGAATGTGGGCACTTTAGGGGTTGCTCTAATTCCTCCGAGTCATTTTGGGCTGATTCTCTTGGTTCAGCTACTTGGTTCAAGTGCGGAGTGTCATTGAGCATCATCTCTGAAATAGCATTGAATGCAGGTGGCATATTTCATGGGGTATTTGTCTTCATAAGTATCGTAAAAGACTTCCTTCTTCAGCATCATTGGCCACATCAAACTCACTTGCACTTCTGTGAGCTTTCAATTTCTCTATTTCTTTCATTAACTTCATAATGTCTGCACTAAATTTTTCAAAATGAACGCGATCTGCTTCATATTCCATTTTCAGAAATAGGACCTCTCAGACGAGGTTTACTTCTTTCCTCTTTAACGAGTTCACTTTGCCAAGTAACTCATTCCTGAAGTTGGCTATATTATCAACTCCTTCCTCCACCTTGGTTACTCGTTCTTCCAAGGCTGTGAACTCTCGGTGGTCCGCTGAGTTTAAGGCGTTCTGGTTCACTGTGGCAATCTCAGTCCACAACCTGCGCATCTCTTCTTTGTGCGACATTCTTGATAAATTCTTCTACTCAACCACCCCTGTAGTGAGCACCAACTTGTAAAAATTTACTTCATTGGGTTGATTATTGGAGGTCAACCCTAGTAATCTTTCTACTGCACAGGTTTGGTTTCCTCGTGCACCTCGCGTTGTAAGAATACATATAATCTGATAATAGTATGACAACTATTATCCATAGTTGAGTTATAATCATTATCAGGCCCAACGCTTCAGCCAGTATTTCCAATTAATACCTGATATCGCACTCTTAGGGATTCATTCCCTGTAATCCTGTTCACTTGATCTTTGTTGAGACCCTCTGATGACAGTCTCCTTCAGCCCAACACACAGTCAGCAGCAATCCCTTATCTGTGGTTCCCTTCATCTCTAGATCCCCACTCAGAACTCTACTCTTATCTTAGAGTCTACCAATTATTGCCTTCTGCAATAATATTCTTGATATGGAATCTTCACACTAGATGCTGATAGTCTAACTATTACCAAATCTACATTAAAACTAATAATGTTCTTTTATTAATGTTTATCCATCAGTATGTCTGTTTTTATTATAGTGAGTCCTAGGGAATTTATAGGGGATTCAGCTGTTAAACCCTCAGTTGACACCTCTTCGATGAAATGGCAGCCATTGCTATAGAATCACCCTTCCTCATCCTAGCAGCGATGGTCTTCCCCACCCTGACTAGGATTCTGACATTGGACATCCTTGAGACCTCAAATGGAAAGAGTCAGAAACGTGTCTCTAATGTTTCCCTCGATCCAAGTGAATCAACCATAATTGGCTAGCAACCTGCTTAGATAATGTGACTTTTTACCCATTATGGCAGGTCACTTCACTAACCAATCGATTTGCTAGTTGCAGGCAGCATCACTCGCCTCACAACTCATTAAACATTCACAATCAGTCAGTGATGAAAACTGACCAATCCCAATTGGTACACCTGATAGTTAATTACTATCAGATGCCCCTATTTTGTCAGCTGCTCCACCCAATGAGATATTAAATATTCATCCAGATTGATCCCTAATGGATATGACCAGACAAAATATCCTAAAATCCCTAAACTTAGTTCCTCCGAAATTTGGGTCAACCAATTTCCAATTCATTTCACTTTAGGTTTTTCCCTAGCGATACCAGGTAATCTAGCAGGCTGGGAATATGGGCAAAAATCCCAACACCATCTCTCTTCCCCTAGTTGCATTCTCACAAAGATCCGCCTCCACTCAGCAAACTTGGCTTTGAGTAGATCTAGCCCTTGCTAGCGTCTAATCTCACATATTTTTTGACAGGTTGTTTACTACTACTGCGATCCATCCTCCCTCCCCCAAGAGGCGACATAGGTGATATCATCCCCCAAGTCAAGAATAACCAATAAAGAATGATAAAAATCTCTTTTTTCTGTTCTTTTTAATAATGATGATTTTTTCACTATATTTTTATCAATTTTTATTTTTTTCTTTTTTTATATGGGACTTGACCTTCATTCAGTTCAGTGGTCCATCTTTTTTATTTATTCCACCAAACTGATTCCTAGGTATACTTAGACCTACCAGTTTACTATGGTTCAGAGGTCTTATTTTTTAAGATTTACCCATCTCTTTGGTTCAGAGTTGCTTTTTTTCCAATCATCAGGACATAACCATCTTAATGGCTCAGTGGTACCTTGGAATACTTTTTTCATTATTTTTTCCATTGATCCATTGCTTTAAGTACTTAGAATGGACTCAATTCACTATCCTTCCATCCAAGAGCTTCAGATGGTTATAGGCATCTATCACCATCTTGGCAATAATCTCAAACATACCTGACCACAATGCATCTTTTTTGTTTCTTCCAAAACCATGCATATCCCAATAGAAAAATCTTTCACCTATTTAGTATTCTGATAAGGCCAGTCAGCTTTTATCATCCGTTACTTTTGCTCTGATTCTTTTCTTTGAGGTTTTATCAAATGCTTGCAATTGCATTTTGATCAGGATATTTAACAATTGGTTCAGGTACTGCTCAGCACTCAACCCTGATGTTGGTTCTACCACTGAATACAAAATCGATGGCAACATGGCCTTCCTTCCATATAGCAACTCATACGGCATTTTCCCATCACCATATGATGACTTATGTTGTAGGTGAACGTCACCTAACTAAGGTACATTACCCACGCAGAAGTTCTTTCTGCACCAGCTTCTTTAGCGTCGCTGCCAGAGTCCCATTGACCCATTCTACCAGTCTATTTATCTCCAGCTGGTAAGGTACTGATATGACTCTTCAGATCCACATTATTTTATTTAACTGTGAGGTCACATGAGATGTATGTTCTGTTCCATTATTGCTCAAAAAGATCTGCGGTCATTCATGTCAATATACTACTTGATCCAGGATAAACTTTGCGGTGCTTGTAGCATCTACTTTTGCCAGGGCTTTCATATCAACCCATTTCATCAGATGGTCAATTGCAGCTATGATGTATTTGAACCCCCGTACTCATGGTTAATAGTACCATCACATTAATGGACACCGCATGCCAAGCAAACCCAGAGCGGACCATTCAGTATCCAGTCATTTTATTGTGCAGCTTATGCAACTGGCACTCCACACAACAAGCCAGATAATCTGCTACGTCATAGTTGATGAACTCCCAGTAGTAATACTGTAAAATGTGATTGGTTGTCTTCCTTAGGCCTCCATGCCTGACAACTTTATGAGCGGCTTAAATGATAGCCACTTATCCTGATGGCTTTGGGAATAGTGATAGTTTCCCATCAATTATCTTGAAAACTTGTCATACATGAGCTCAGTAGTTTTTCATCACTTTTCAAAGTGCACCTTAGATTTCTCAGGGCTTGTTCCTGATTTCTTTTCAATCATTCTCTGGAATAGCTCATCTGCCTGCTGGTATACCACTTGGACCATTGGTAATCTTGATAAGCCATCTGGATTCTGATGAGATGCTCCGACTTAGTGGACTATCTCATAATCGTAAGCCTGTAACTTTTATGCCCATTGGGTCAGCCAACCTTAAGGTTTTCTTGAATTGTGTAGCCAACACAATGAGGAGTGGTCCGTCACCACTTTGAAGTGCATTCCATGGATATACACCTGAAAATGTTTACAGGCGTAAATTGCCACAAGTTATTCATGCTCATTCATGGTGTAATTTTTCTCAGCTGCTGAGAGTGTCTGGCTCACATACACCATCAGATGTTCATCCTGGAGTTCATCCACTCAGCTTAAGATGGCGCCAATCGCCATTAGCAAAGCATTTGTTTGTATTATAAATTCTCAATCGAAATTTGAATATTTCAAAATTAGGGAATCTATTAGATACTGGCGTAATTCGTCAAAAAAACTCTGGGCCTCTTCACCTTAAATAAATCCTTTTTTGGATCCTTCAATAAATGGAAGAGGTGCTCAGCAATTCTTACAAAATCCTGAATAATTCTTCTGTAGTATCTGACCATTCCAAGGAACACTTAATTATCTTGAACACTCTTTGGTACAGCCATTCACTCTATGGCTTCACTTTTCTGGGCTTGCAGCTGCAGTCCATGAGAGTTGATTATGAATCCCAGATATTCCAACTCTTTCTTGAGGAAGTGGCACTTCCTCAGCATTTTTTCAGGTTAGCCGCAGACAGTCTCTTGAATACTTCTTTCAAGTGGTGTAGATGGTCAGTAAATGTCCTACTGAACACATTGATGTCTTTTAAGTACACTAGGATGCACAACAACTTCAATTCGCTCAGTATAGCATACATGGCCCTCTGGAACATCGCAGGCGCATTGCACAGACCCTGGGGCATTCTTGTCAGTTGATATAAACCTGCGCGGTGATAATCACACATTTCTTTTGGTCTTCTCTTGGCAAATCGATTTTGCCAATATCCTGATATTAGATCTATTGTGTAGAAATACTTTGCTTCTCCCAATCAATCTTGTGCATCATCAATTCATGGTGGCGGATATGATTTTTCTTCATAATCTTATTCATCTTCTGATAATCGATCTTCACCCAATTAGAGCCATCCTTCTTCTTCACAATAAGGATGAGGCTTGCCCAGGTACTCAACAATGGAACTAGAAGCGCATGCTTCACTAGTTTGCTGATTTCTTCCTCCACTACCACTTTGGCCGCCTTTGACCATCAAATTATTCTCATTGTTAATAGCAAATTTTCCCTAGTGTCAACATTGTGGATCACATCATTCACACATCCCAAATTTCGGTCATCCTGGGCAAATACTTCCCAATACTTGTCAAATAAATTAAGCACCTCCTCCTGCTGTCTGTTCATCAGATCAACGAGTTGCTCTCAATTGACCAATAAATTGATACTTTTGGTCACTCTGGCCGTTGATCCCATTTCATTGAGGGTCCCAAAATCGTGGAATTTCCTCAACTCAGCTGTCAGGATTAGATTAATAAAGGCAACTATCTTATTCTTCTCAATCAGCATCAGCTTTTCACTCAAATTCTCCAGACAACGAACTTCTCCATGGCCCAGCAAAATTATTCCAGGAGCCACCCAAAGCTCTATTCTGGACTTTTTCTAAGGGGCTTCCGACCTCTCCATACAGCAGCTCAGGTACCTCCAATGTCAACCCCGTGTCAACTATTATCTGTTATCCTGGTAGTATAGTTCTTGAGCTCTTAACCCTCAACAAAATTCACCAATTTTCCAGAATTCCCGTCAGCATTTCTCGTTGCTTCTGGCCAACTAATTGGTATCAAATCAGGACAATGCCATCATTGTAGATCAGATTGATGAAGTTATTTCTCCTAGTCAGTGGAGCTTCCCAATCTTTCTGATAAACCAATGGTTACGTCCAACCCAACATTGTCAACATATTATCCTTGAAAGTTACATTTAACACCATATTTTAGAAGAACTCCATCCTGATCGGAATATCATATTTTTTTGGTTGGCCAAAACTATTGCTGAAGAGGATACTACTAAGGATCCAAATCGCATTGGTAGAGTGCTATATGCTCCACAGGAGATGGTTGGATTCAGCCTGGCTGTCTTATATTCTTTCATGTGTTCTAAATAGGCAAGATTCTTATCTCCTTCACCAGCTTGGTTGAAACAATGTTGATGGGTGCCTCACTGTCAACTATCACCCGCACCTGCACTTGACTAACTAGTATATCTATATATGTACATTCACATTATTGTAAATCCATGTTTACTGAGTGTATAGTGGCATTATTTGCCAAATTAAGGGTTTGAATTATCTGTGCCAATAGATCAGGAAACAATTCTTGAGTGCGCTAAGGGGTATAGACAGGTTTGCCTCATCTAATTTGACTTTGGTCAGTTCTTTCAGATTCTCTGCATCTTTACTCTTGTCTGCCAGTTGCCACACATACGGCTGAGCAACTTTCTTAGTTATTTTGGGGTCAATCCCCTTCGCTCTGATCTGGTTACTGCATTCACGTCTAAATTAACTACTTAATATAGTTGATCCTGCGCGTCATCATTGATGAACAGATCACTAATATCAATTTTTCTTGCAAAATACTGGGGAGAACAGGCTTTACCGCATCTCTAGACAGTTCCCCGTTTAGGCTGTGGGCTCTTTTTCCAGCTACTGTACATTTTTAGACTCTTTTGCTTGGAAACATTGTTCTGTTCCTTAGACTTCTTACAGTGCACAGAGAAGTGTTCTTTTCCTCAACATTGGTAACAGAGTTTTTCCTTTATATTGATCCGCTTAAACTCTTTGGCTTATCTCCCATCATGGTTTAATTAGTGAAATTCTTAGAGCTCTTGTTCCCCTTGGTGGGATTTAAATAGCATACTGGATTTGGTTTGAAACTTGTATTCGGAGCATCAAAGGTAGCTCCTAATATTTTCAAATGATCCACCATCTGCGATGTGGTAATCTCCATTACAAATATGGAAGACATCATTCAATGCAAATTTCAATAGGAGTGGAGGGTTACTTGAAGTGCTATCCGTGCATAAAAATCATCCAGCACTTTCACTCCAACTACATCTACAATTCTTGGTAGAAACAATTGGCGAAACTTGCTAAGAATTTGTCCTTCTGAAATTGGTTTCCCGTGAATTCTTGCTTGTGCTTCGCTATGTGAGTAGGACTTCCAAACTCCTTTATAATGGCTTCTAGGACTGAGAGTATGACTAGCTGTCCCCCTCTAGATGGGGCAACACTAGGTTCTGACAATTGGTATCCAAGCAATTCATCACTGTCAAAACCTTTCAACAATCCCCATAATCAAACAATGTCATGTCATATAATCAAAAAAAGCAGGGACACTTATCCCAATAAAAATTAGGTAACTTCAGTGTAGCTTTAAATTCCTCCAAAGTTTCTCTAGCCACATTCTTAATTCAGCTACTCAAATAACTTGAGGAGTAAATTTTGGGAGTCATCTCCAAAATGGCTGTGATAGCGGGTGACATTTATTGTGTAAGATTCGCCTTCCCAACTGGAGTTTGGTGAGTTCTTTCTTTGGTGTTGGTTGCTGCATAAGGCTCACATTAACACTTGTGAATCTTAAACTCCTTGAGTTTCTTAATAGGCTGCTCTATATCTGCGCTGAATGCCGATAATTAAATTTAATCCACTTCACATTACATTTTCAAGCATAATACTTCTCAAACTAAATCTCCTTCCTTTTTCTTCAATGATATTACTTTTCCTAATAACTCAATGCCGAAACTAGCAATATTTTTTCTTACTTGATCTTGGTAACTCTCTATTCTAAGGCAGTAATCCTTAATGATCTTCAGAATTCAAGGTGTTTTTATTGATAAATGCCAACTCCATCCAGAGTTTTCTTAACTCATCCTTGTGACATCTCGTCCTATTATCCTAATCAACTACAAACTCCTGTAGTGAGCACCAATTGTTAAAATCTTAGTGGCTTCACTTCTCGTTAACAAATATTAACCACTAAAATAAATAAACTGCACAGGTTTGATGTGCAATCCTTGTGTTGTCTGATAATATATATACAATTGATAGTAGTATGAAGACTGTTATCTATAGTTAAATAGATCACTATTATTAGGTAAAACAATGAACAGAAAGCTTTCTAAAAATACTCTAGATGCCCTCTCTTTGGGATTTATTCCCTTATCCGCCTAACTTGATCCACGCTCAGATACTAGTTTATGGCCTATCCTCTGGTGAAACACAGTCAGCAGCAATTCCCATCTCATCTCATCTTCTCTTCTCAGGATCTTTGATCCTTACTCTTTATCCTTCTAAAGATTTCCCAATTAAAGCACACAGCAATACTTTTCTTAAAGATAAAATAGAAGTATTGATTAGTTATGCTAAAGTATGTTTTTATTAAGTGAATTCTCAGGGGAATTTATTGAGGAAATTTGGTGCCCAACCCTTGATTGGCTCCTCAGCGATGAAATAGCAACCGTTGCCATTGAATTACCCTTTGTCATATCATTAGCGATGGTCTTCCCCATCCTGGCTATAAATCTGTCATATGACATCCACGAGACCTTAAATGGAAAGAATCATAAAACATGTCCCTAACGTTTTCTACTCAATCCCAGAGAACCAACAATATTTAATGAGCGACATGCTTAAGTAATGGGACTTGTTACCCATTAAGGCAGGTCACAAACCAACTGATTGATTTGCTAGTTGCAGGAGGAAGCACTCACCTTGCAACTTGCTCCTTAAATTCCCAATTGATCAGTGATGAAACCAAACCAATCCCAATTGATACACCTGATAGTTAGTTTCAATCAACTATCAGATGCCCCCATTTTGTCGGCAACTCTGCCCCATAAGATCTTAAGCATTCACCTGGATCAATCCTAAACATATTAAACCCATAAATTTACCTAAAATCCCCCAAATGTTGTTAACCCAAAATTGGGGTCAACCAATATCCAATTTAATCACTATAGGGAATTACCCCTAGCGACCATTGTAATCTAGACAGCTGAGAGTGTGGGCAAAAATCCCAACACCAAGCATTGAACCAGAGTGCCATCAGACATGACAGAAATACATAGTTATGATATCATATAGTAAATAGTTATCTAGTGAAAATTGAACTCAGAAGTTGTAATATAGTAAATTTCCTGTATAAGCCTGTCATCATGAAAGGCTGTAGTAATAGGTATCTATATCATCATATGCATCTGGTTCTGATAGGATGCACAAAATCTTTCTTATGTCGCATGGTTGCCAAATGGAATGTATTTTTTTTAGTACTAGATGGTCCCAAATGGAATGTATTGTTGTGGGCAAATGACATGGATATCGCTTTCTGATCCTTAGGTACTACCTATAAAACAGATTAATAGGTCTTCACATAAAGTTGATTTTAAAATGCTAAAATTTAAGAGGCATGGCTGTTAAATTTGAGGTCTAAATTTTTCAGTGCTTCAAAGTTGAATAGGAATTTCTATATCATTCTAACTCATCTCAAGGACTCTTTTACCATATAGAAAGTTTCATACTACTAAAGCTAGATAAAATTCTAAGCTGAGTGTTGGCAACAGCATTGAGCTTATCTTCTAATTGTTTTAAAGTGAGGTTGATTTAATTAGTTTAATTTTCATCTTATGCAATGTCCATTGAGGGCTTGGTGAATGGTTAAGAAGCTTACAGCAGCATTGTCAGTCTACACCATGATTTCTAAAATAAATTTTGGCGAAATTTTAAGGGGCTACTTTATAGAAAGATCTTTATTCAGATTATTTTAGTAATTGATTTCTGCAGCAGATAAAATCTTGAGTATGAATTTTTTTGGGAGGTGAGTAACATCTTGCAATTGAATGGTTTCTAAACCAAGTACAATGTGTCAGAGAAAGTGATCCTCCGTTCATATTTACTACCACTTTAAGGTAAACCATGGATGCTAAATTTTAGGTAGCAATGTGAAGCAGGAAGCCATGGATCAAGAAGAAATAACTTTTCTTATATTTCATGGCAACCTTAAAGAATGCTGGAAACAACTTTGTAAAATTAAACTATTAAAGTAAAGAGTATTAAAAAGTTGGAAACACTAAAGGGGATAGATAAATTATATTTTTCTTCCAACAATATGGATCAGATCCCATAACTTAGTCTGAAATCTAAGATCCCACCAGAGCACAATGAAACTTGTTCCTATGAATACCACCAATCTCATCAGCGGATATATTATGGTTTTATGATGATTCTAACTTTCCTTCAGTAGCCTGTTTTATCTAGTTTCTTCTAAGACGTTGTCATGCTTCTTGTGGCCTGACAAAATAAAGTGAACTTTATCACAATTGGCAGGATTTAGGATACTGAACAAGCTGAAAATTTTACTCAAAAATTGAGTCTCAATAAATTAAATTTCAAGCCCTAATGATCAAATCTTATACTTGAAGGTGCTAATGAGGAGAAATAATGAAGCGTCATGTGCACGTAAATGATGGAGATGCCTTCTGGAATTACACCCCTACTTCTTGAATTTCAAAAGGAGCGGCTTCAACATGCATTCATGATGACAATGCAGAACAATGATGGCATCAATATGGTGAGAGATTTTAAAGGAAGTAAAAGATACTGATCGTACAGGGCCATGAAGGTCCCCACAGCACCACATCCCCACACACCCTATAAATATCAACACTTTTTAACTCTTAAAAAGTAGTCTATTTTACCTTACCTTTTTTTCTTCATTGACATATCCCCTAGTTTACAGCTTTAAGCCATTTTTTGAACTCCAGCTACAGTCAAGAAAACTGTTCTACTGAGATAAGTGGTGCTCACAATAGAGGGCTTTGAGATGTCCAAGTGAAACCATCTATTATTAAAATAAATAATAAAATTTATCAAGAAAACTAGCCTGCCTTTCAGTCAATAATTTTAACTCAATGGATTAGTACCTCCCAGTACAAAGTACATCCTTTTTTTAGTACTAGATGGTCCCAACCCAAGGGGGATACAAAGTACATCCTTTGCATCCTGAAAGCCTGGATCTCTGGGTCACTTTTTTATTTACCTTACCATCCATTGACCACAATCAGTATCAAATGTCAATATGAGAACCTCAATGAAGTTATCCAACAACTATTGAACAGCATCTACTCCATGGGAGGCCACTTCAGTAACTCCCAAGCCTCATTGGTGCCTTCCATTATGCAAGTTTTATATACATCAGCCCTACTACCATAGGAGAATAAGCTTTAGGTACTGAACTTTATCTCCAAATCTTTTTACACTCAACCAAACACCACAGCCTGCAATAGTTGGGGTTACATAACCATAAAAAAGACCAAAAAACTATGGCTCACTCAAACTTTACACTCAAAGATTAAATTTAATGATGCGGACTCCTCTTTTCATTTACAACAATTGAGAGGCCATTATTGATAGATTTCAGCTGATCAATGAGGCTTGTAATCAACTTGCTATATTAGATAATAAAATTTTTGGTTACCTTTGAGGACCAGCCTTATCTAAATGTGCACTTCCTTGAGTCCACCTGGAGCCAACGCCTCAACTAGATTGTGGACCTTGTGTGGACCATCCAGCAGCATTTTTATGAGTTAGCATCACACGATATTTCCTCAAGGTTTGAAGGACCTGAAGGTCCCATAGGACGAAAAGATCTGGAAAGCCCTGAAGAGCCATAAGATCCCAAAAATACCCCATGAACCACAAGGACCTTCCAGTCCCTTGATGCCTACTCCTGGATAATCCTAACAACTCCTGTAAATAAGAAGTTCTAACAGCGCTTGATGCTTTATGGGATCAGATACATATTGAGGCTCAAGGATTCAAGCTACAAGTAGATGGATTCCCTCTTGAACATAAAGTCTTAATTGATGCCTTGTCAGATAAAAGAACAACTCATTTTATTTGCCAATATTACCAATAACTGCATCACATAAATCAAACAAACCTGTCCTGGGTCTAAATCTTGTTTGAGTAACTTTGAAAGTCAGCTGCTCCTCCAATATTCCAAGATACAACTCTGAAGGAGAAAGTTGCTCTTAAAGCCTCAGTTACCATGGACCAATATTGGGATGAAGTTCATGATGATTTAGAATAGTTAAGATGATGATTACATCAACAAGCCCCTCATGACTATTCATAAACTGAAATTTCTTGGCCTGCATTGGTTCCTGCCATCAAAACTCTTTCCATGCCTATTTTGATTACCTTTAGGCCTAGTTTTAAGGAGAAATTCACTCCAGGACAGGAAAGTATTGCCTCATTCTTTTACGCTTATGAGAGCTCAATAGAGGAGGACACTGACCATCAGATGATGAAGCACATTCACTCCAGCCTGTATAGCACTCACTTCCTGGGAAATTATGACTTCCTACCTAAAGGAATGTCATAATTGGGAACAAAGTTCATATGGCTTTGATCCAGTGGTTCAGAAGCAACTAGACCTTGGCCAATAAGAATCAGGCTCATGGCCATTCAGTTGAATAAAGTAGAAAGCCCTGTGGATTTTGCCAGCTGCTTCTATGCCTATCAACACTTGGTAACCTATAACACATGGGAACAAAAAAATTCTATTGCATGGTTTTTTTCAATTGTTTCTATATAATTTGGCATCCGTGATTCCAAATATGAAGTCAGTTTTCATGTGCATGATCTAGATTTCATGCAATACAGCCAAGACAGAAATATCTTCCCCCTACTTTATATCAAGCTTGGCTTGATAAGCAATTTGTAAAGGCTCTGAATACTGAAAATGAATGTTTTCACCAGGTTGTTTTCTGCTTTTCCCGGTCTATTTTTTGACAAAATAAAAGAATATGTGTTTGATAGTTTTTATATTTGATCCCTTGTATATGACAAAGAATTTTCCAGTAAGATGGATCAAAAGAAGATAGCAGAATGAAGATCTCTTGTAGCAATTATTAGTAACTTCCTTGGTAACAAGAAGACAGAAAACTATGTAATTCTGATTCAAAGGATGCTAAAGGCATTTTTGCAACCTTGGATGCAACATGGGACATTAAGATGCAACTCTCAAATAGTCATTTTGATCACTTTCCTGAAAACCTTGGGGATATTAGTGATAAGCAGTAGAAATGCTTTTATCAAGATCATAAGATAATGGAACAGGTTATCAAGGGTGATAGAATATGCATATGATAGCAGACTACTGCTGGAGCATCAAACAAGACCATCCTGAGCAAGTCCACAAATGTAAGAACCACAAGCACAAATTTCTTACCTGAATAAGTTTTTCATGCCCTCTATATCACATTGCTGATTTAATTAAAGACCATCTTTCACCTGTATATACATACCAATACTATATTTAGGAAAATTATATATTTGTATCTATTAGTGTTTTATATCATAAATATACTCAAAATGAGTGATTTTATTCCTTTTCATCTTATAAGTGTAAGCATAATTTTATACCATTGCATGTTTTTATATTTAAATGACTTATATTATCACTACAAATGTGATTAAGGAAATATCTCTTTATTTTTAAGTTGAGATAATTGCTTAAAAATATAAAAATTTTATGTTTTTTAGTACTAGTGGTGCCCAACTCAAAAGGGGGAGCCACCACGCATCTTTATTTGCAAATGGGCCAAACAAAGGGATTATCATAGATTAAAAAATTCCTAATATAGCCCCTAGGTTATCAACCTAGGAAGCCATATCAGATGGCGAGGAGGCTTTCAGGAATCATTTGTCTGGTGCCCACTTTAGCTGGCAGACCATGGCAGACAGCATTGGGGTGAGAGTATCAGCGACATGAGGCATAAGGAGGTATAATTGGGGGTTTTCTTTGTTAATGAGGCCAGTGGTGTCCATTGCCTCAATATATTGAGCAAGTTGATGCTCAGCAAAATTGATGAGAGCTGGCACACAAGTAAATGACTTGATACGCCATTGGGTTTGGGGATAATTGGGGTTGAAAAGAGAAGTTTTTGCTGCATTGATGCAAGCATGACTTGCATTGAAAGCAAGCTCCTCAATTTTGTATGTTGCATCTTCCTCAAAATCATGAGAAAAATTGGGGATAGGAATACCCTTGACAAGGGGCTCCATTGCCCCATGGAGTTGCTGGCAGAGGAGAGTATTGGCTGGGGCAGCTGCAGCTGCAACTGCTATATCATTGATATTTTTATAAATGGGAAACCCATTTTTTGGACAAAAATGGTGGGAATGTGATTTGGGAGGATCAACAGAGAACTCCTCCAAAGCAAAATCAGGTTTCAAGTGACATAGCCATCCATACTCCTCAATCCATTTGAGAGCCTCAAATGGATTGAATTTGGCCTGCGCTGGGCCAGCCACAGGAATTGGGGCTGTGGCCAAAGCTGATTGGCCACATGCTGTCAACCATGGCAGCTCAGCTAAAACTGGTTCAGCCATTGACTCAGGATTTTGTAATCCAGTTGAATTTTCAAAATTTTTTATTTTTTTTAAAATTTTGATTGGCTGCTGCTTTTGAAGCAGTGCCAGAATTCCCCAACGTTGGGGGTGGGAGGATCAGGCCCCATTTGAAAAATTGGGGTGAGGCAGCCACTGGGGGCACCTGAGTCCTGAGTGGTGGAAGCAGTAACTGTGGGGCACTTGTGCTTCAAGTGGTCAAGCTCAAAGCACAAGGGGAAAATGGCACAGCTGTTTTGATGCACACCCAGAATGGATGATCAGGGGTGGATCTGATCACAGTGCGGGGGGAATTGTGAGGTGAGAGTTGCAATGAAATGGGCAGATCATTGCAAAGGCATGAGGCCCTGCCAACCAATCTGCCCCATTGGGAACCACAAACTGCAACATGGGGTCTGTGCCATAAATGGCCAAACCCTCTATGAGCTCGTGGCAGAGGCATTCAGGGGAAAGGAAAGAGGGAAACCTGGCGAACTGGAGCACCAAAGTGGCCTTATCCAGGAGCCAGGTGTGAATAGTGGGAATGGGAATTTTTTATAAATGATTTGCAGCTTGGCTGCTGCTGCTGCATCAGCTTCTGAATGGAAGCCGATGAAAATTTTATACTAATGTGAAAAAATGTTAAAAATGAATTACAAAAAACTGTAGCTTTTAGAGAAAAATTACTTCAGATATGGAATCAGTGCACCCAAATTAGTTAAGTGTTTTTATCAATGTAGCAAAAATTTTGTTCCTCTGTGGTATACATACTTTCTCAATTATTTCATACTTTTTAGTGCCTTTTTGAAGGAGGTTCTTTCCCAAACATTTTTTGTAAGTAGTAAGTTAACTAAAAGGATTGTAAGTACAAACACGCGTTGAAACAGAGATCAGTAATCGAGCATACTATATCCAATAATTAGACAATACCATATGCCAACTCTAGAGCACTTGAGTACCCAAATTAGATGGCTTCGATAACCAATTGTGACAGCAAAGTATTACTCTACAAAAAGAGCTTTTAGCGGTAAAAACAAACACGAAATAGGATAAAGCCACCCTGCTTCAAACAAGTTATCTGCTTATTTCATAATATCTGATAGCTCACAAATTATCAATAATGGGTATGTTTTCGACAATTTTCAGTTACATTGAAAATAAACACCGTTTTATCCGAATGCCGATAGGATTTGGGGGTAATCCGATTTGACCAAGCATTGCAGCCGCCAAGTAAATAGGCAATCACCCTGAATTTGTTTTGCAGCAAGTTGAATCCAATTGATAGATCAATGGTATATAACATCAAATTAAATTTGACTGCTGCATGATGTTTCTTAACGAGCTAAAGGCGTTATCTCACGAAGACCCTGAATCCAAAATGCGAGGCTTTTTTCACAATTTTAAACGTCGTTTATCACACAGTACACTCCACATACCAGCTTCATCCAAGCTTACCAAGAAGTCACCTAGACCTTTAGTTAATGTGTTCTTACACGACAACACTTCAACTACATGCTCTTCTTTGCCACTCACTCCTTGTACTTCAAGAAACGGTTCCGTTTGTTCCAACTCAGTAGTGCGTGCTAGCGAGCGCCAACTAAATATTGCCACCCCGCTACCCATCTATGAGGAGGATGTCCAATTTCAATTGGGCTACCAATCGCGCAAGCATCAACCTAGTTGCGAATTTGACTACATCCTTAAGATGGGTTATGGTATATCCCTCGATGGGCCCAATTCACGTTGAAGCTCACCCTTACCCCAACTATCGTCAGATCTAGTATTTAATCCTCCAAACCAATTAATTAATTCTTCCCATTTCATTTCAATCAAATTGATGCTATATAACTTCAATAAGTTTAATATATACAGCTTCTCTTAATTAAATTCAAGTCATCAAGTACAATTATTCACTCAACCAGTTTTAAAAAAACCAATCTTTTCAAGAGTAGGTGGAATTTTTATCTTATTATAAAACTAATCACAAAGTTTCATAGACTAAAACAACTTTATGACAACAGATTAATAACTAAAGGCGTACCTTTGCTTCAGTATCAAGGCTGAGGTAGGTTATTTGATAAAACGATAGTTAGATACAGTTCTTGTTATTGATTAGACTATTGCCATATAATAAGCTTAATACTTATAAAATACTTAATAGTATTCTATAATGTCATATCTTTGGTTGATTTATAACCTCTACTTGGCAGCTATCTTCATAGATCTTCTAAGGTGATGCAACACTAAAACTTCAAGATTCACTTTAAAGCATTTCATCAGATACTTATATTAGCTATAAGTACTAAAAGATATCCGCTACTATAATTCATTTTAACAATTGCTTGCTTCATCTAGTATAAATTTATAAAAGTTACAGCTTAAAGTAGCTATAAAAACAAGTTATAGTTTCATATTAGACTCTAGTGATAGTTCTTATTATGATTATAGTAACTTATAATGTCTATCTAATAAAATTGCTATAAAGGATAATGTATATAAAATGCTATATACAGTATATAGTAGATTGTGCCATAAAATATGATAAAACCGCTATTTTTGAAAATAAAGAGAGATAAACCTTAAGTTACAAAAACTTAGAATTAGTTTAGTTGGTTTTTAAACTAAAGTATGATAATACAAACTTTATTTGGGGAAGGCTAATCATGGGATGGACACTTCCAATAATCTCCAACTAAAAAACACTGAGAGAATAAAAGGGGCACTCCAGAGGAGCCGTAGCTACCTCTTGTTGCCAGCAGGACTGCCAGTGGAAGGAAGAAGGGGAGTGACAGGGGAGGCCTGGACAAAACTGAACACGGATGAAGGAAAGGATCTGACAAGAGGAACCAGATAGGGAATCAGGATGATACCTACTGGCGTTGCATGATGGCAGTGGCCAAATAATCAAGCTTGAAAGTGATCCATAAGGCAGGAATGGAAGCAATGCACAGCTTCACATAGGGTCAGGGTAGTGCCAGAGAGTGCATCAGGGATGATGGTGTGTATCATCCATAGCGCTATTGCAACAATTAAGGTGTGGAGCGATAGATGTATAGAGGAGGTCATGGAAAAGGTGAAGATGTTTTTGGACAGGCTGAAAGCCTTCTCACTCTCCTGGTAAAAGAGGTTCATAACATCTCACCAAATTGCCTGTGATGGCAGGCAATCTTCCAAGTGATGGACTAAAGATCCATATTGACTTCATACAATGCATGAAGTTTGAGAGGTATTAGTACTCTCAGCCATGCGGTACACTTTTATCAGGCATCTCCACACATGGGCCAAATTTGTGGTTGTAAAAAGAGGATGGTGTATGTACTGCCAAATGTCATTCTGGGTCTCCAAAGAGTATGGTATGTCAAGCTTGGCAAGGTAGTCTACATGGGCAATGAGGTGAGGGCCTAGGGGTACTAGGTTGTTTAAATGACTTGCCCATGGACTTCTTGTTTGAAGCGGGGATTAAGGCGACCCCTCTGGGCGGTGTGCCCACTGATGCTGATTATCCACTCAGCGCTCTGCATGGAGAGGAGAATCCGTTTAAATTGAGTTGACGCCCCATGAGGGCCCACAGCAGAGAGATGCAAGGCAAGATAGTTTAGCAGAGAATGGGGATGGGTAGGGTTGCTGAGGCCCAGGGCGTGGGAAAAGTTGATTCAGGCCACACGTGATTAGTGTTGGGCTGAAAGTGGGGGGTTGGTAACTGCAGCGATCCAGGTGCCAAGTAATTTGGTGGCATGAGCCTCAAAGTTGAGCAGGCCCATACCACCACTATGGCTGTTGAATGGTTGACTGAATTTTAGTTTTTGGTTAGTATAAACCAAAAATATACTAAGTATATCCAAACTTGAATTTGTGGCCTATCAATTTCACTTAATTATATTTTATTATGATGACATGGGCTTGAGGGCTTTGTTGGTTAGGTCAGACTTAAAATTAATTTTTGATTTAATAACTTGGGCACGTGGGCTTTGTTGGTCTATGTCAAAATTAGTTTTTAATGTTGGTTGAGTTTTTAATCAAATTAATTACTAATTAGTGATACAAATTGCCTTGGTATGTGCCGCCAATTGCTTGTGAAAGAGAATCGGATCAGCTATTTGCAGATGTGTCCAAAAAACCATCTTGAGAATGATGATGATGTTTACACTGACCCTGAGGCTGAGAATGATGCGCTGAGTTGAAGTATTTGTAGATGCTCTTATGAACATTTTACATGTTCCTTTGGCCAAGTGCCATTGAAAATGAGACGTCATGGGTAAGATGTGGTGAACATCTTTTTTTAGTACTAGATGGTCCCAACCCAAGGGGGGATTCATCGATGTGTAGATGTGGTGAACATCAAACCCTATAAATTACCTTCAAGTTTATGCTAATAAAAAACATTTAACTACTACAACTAGTTTATAGTTTAGCTTATAAGCCTTTTGTGTTTACTGCTTAAAAAGATGTATTAAGTCGAGTATCTACTTGGGATCAGTGAGATCAAGGGCAGCGTGCCATCGTCCAAGTAATGACAGGAGAGATAACTTACAAGTGCTATTACAAAGGAGTTTATTTTAACTATAGTCACCATCTGGTCTATTGTCCTCATACAATAGACGCTCAAAACTCCACCATACCACAAAAGAAGAACCAGCCATCTGAAGAAGGCCAAAATTCAACAAGTGGCGCTCATGGCTGGGAACGCAGATGGTGACCACACTGAGCAGGGGAGCAACCCCTGGCTATATCAATTTTTCAAGGATATATTTACAAAATTCCAAAACTCAGCGGACATAATGAGACATCAAATTAATATCTCACTGAAGAAGTCTTTTTTATCAATGAGGCAAATAATGCCCTACATGAAGAAGTGAATAGTTTAAAGAAGAAAATCATAGAAAAAGATCAAGTGACTTCTGCTCTTCAATTGCAAATGACCAATATTAATAATAATATTGCAATATTGAATGATTGTCAACGTCAGCATGCTCAAAGCAAATTTACCGATAGTGATGCCTCTGAACATCATGAGATTAATGGGCCATGTCGGCAATTGCCACATAGAATGTGTCAGGCGAACAGCAAGTAAGAATTAGACTAACTCTCCAGCCCAGATGCCAGAGCACCCAAAATGGCAAACCAGAATGCCAGAGGCACTGCTGCTGGTATGAAAAATATAGAACTGGAAGGAAGCTTAATTTTCAACATATAAAAATGGGATTTTGGGGGAGGTTGTTTTTATTGGAAAATTTAAGGAAGGATAATCGACCAACAATTTTCTCAGTGCAATGCGCCTGATTAAATAGTTTTCAATTTTGAGGGAAAACAAGCTGGGATTGGGTCCCACAAGTTTGACCTAAGCGGAGAATTATTTGGGAATGGGCAAGTTAGTTCCCTGTAAACTGACATTGCAAAATTCAATGGTGGACTGAGTCACTATCAGTTCAACCTCAAATGCCCAAACTAATGCTCAGCTACGTTTCTGATGGTTAGCATGATAGCATTTGGGCCAACGAGCAGTGGGAATCCCCCAAGACCACCCTACATATGGGTGGACCCATTTGGTTGGGAACGGGTTCAGGACACCCAACCCACCCATGCTTGGTCACTGGGCTGTTCATTCAGTCAGTGGCATTGCATCAGGTGCAACGCCCAATTTACCAGCAGGAAGCTTCAAAACCTCATTGATGGTGTCCGATGCTATTACCTGCCCATTGGGGGTGATGCCTGGTGGATTTGGGAGGGGGAAGATTTTTTCAATAGTCATGTTAACTGAATTGCAACCATTAGGCATTCCAACCAATAGATTGGTCTTCATACCTTCTTGATCATTTGAAATCTGAGCATCGGGCTGATTGCCACTCAAGTTAGTTGCAATTGATTTTATTTTAACAATCTTAATGCAGATTTCACTAATTCCTCATAACAGTTCTTCTGAGGAAGGTTGGTACTGGTAGCGGGATCCGAAGCAGAAGGGCTGTTACCCAACACTCATCCACCATGTGAGCGAGATTGCCCTGAGTAACAAGGGGTATGACCATCCTCTTCAGTACCTTCTTGCTCAGGAATGGAAAAATGGCCTGATTGATGCCCAGAGAACATTCCCTGGGACTTACATTACCCTTTCCTTTTTCCAAGGGAAGGGCCTCACCACTGGGAAGCTGTACGAGAGCCACATCCTTGTGCGCCTTGGGTAACTTAATCGCCATTACTGACGCAGGTTTTTGGGGAAAATGGAGAATCTCAGGGTGGGATATGTGGAATGCTTCGACCAGGTTCATGCAATTTGCACAATTGCGCGCCTTGCCCCAACTGTTCTCATAGGCCAGATACTCTTTCCAGACCACAAGATATTGGACGGAATGTCACGATTTCTGGGATGCCAGGATAGCCTCTTCCTCAGCCTCTTCTCCATTTTTGATGATGATCAGTTCCAGTTTCATGGGAATTGCACCTTTGAAGGGCGACAGCTGGGAAACTACTGGGCTTTGGGGAGCAAACTCATTACAAGTTGAGATGTCAGACCCTACTGACATGGGCAAGATAGCTGTGGCAACTATGGGGTATGGGTTTGGAGTTTTGAATGGGACGGGACTAATGTGGGCAAGGATAAACTTCTTCACGCCCTGATTCAATTGGAAAGAAGGGACCATTGCTGCGCTAATATCTATGAGAAAGGCGGAAATGGTAGATATTGACGGTTGGTTGATTATGTCAGGTGAACAGCAAGTAAGAATTAGACTGGCCTGCCAGCCCAGATGCCAGAGCACCCAAATGGCAAACCAGAATGCCAGAGGCACTGCTGCTGGTATGATGAATATGGAACTGGAAGGGAGCTTAATTTTCAACATATAAAGATGGGATTTTGGGGGAGGTTGTTTTTATTGGAAAATTTAAGGAAGGAGAATTGACCAACAATTCTCTCAGTACAATGCACCTGATTAAATAGTCATCAATTTTGAGGGAAAACAAGCTGGGATCAGGTCCCACAAGTTCAACCTAAGCAGCGAATTATTTGGGAATGGGCAGGTTAGTTCCCTAGGAACTGACATTGCAAAATTCAGTGGTGGACTGAGTCACTATCAGTTCAACCTCAAATGACCAAACTAATGCTCAGCTACGTTTCTGATGGTTAGCATGATAGCATTTGGGCCAACGAGCAGTGGGAATCCCCCAAGACCACCCTACATATGGGTGGACCCATTTGGTTGGGAACGGGTTCAGGACACCCAACCCACCCATGCTTGGTCACTGGGCTGTTCATTCAGTCAGTGGCATTGCATCAGGTGCAACGCCCAATTTACCAGCAGGAAGCTTCAAAACCTCATTGATGGTGTCTGATGCTATTACCTGCCCATTGGGGGTGATGCCTGGTGGATTTGGGAGGGGGAAGATTTTTTCAATAGTCATATTAACTGAATTGCAACCATTGGGCATTCCAACCAATATATTGGTCTTCATACCTTATTGATCATTTGAAATCTGAGCATCATGCTGATTGCCACTCAAGTTAGTTGCAATTGATTTTATTTTAACAATCTCAATGCAGATTTTACTGATTCCCCATAAGAGTTCTGCTGAGGAGGTGTTGGTACTGGTAGCAGGATCCAAAGCGGAAGAGCTGTTACCCAGCGCTCATCTACCACGTGAGCAAGATCGCCCTGAGTAATGAGGGTTATGACCATCCTCTTTGGTACCTTCTTGCTTGGGAACAGAAAAGTGGCCAAATTGACGCCCAGAGGAGATTCCTCGGGACTTACAGAATGGTTGCTTTGGCCAACCCAAGTTTTACTAACCGTGATACAATGCCTCAGCGCCCTAGTACGCCTGGCTTAAGTCAACAAAGAAGCAATCATGATAACCATGGACGGATAAGTGATAATTTCAAACCAGCAAACCTGACTGCTTTTGACAAGAATGGAAATATAACCACCTTTATTAAACGCTTTGAAATGGCCATGTATAGGGCCAGTGACTGTAACAAAGTGGCCACTATGATCAACTGCTTAGATGAATGGAGTATTGAGTTAATTATGCCTCATTTGGATGAAAACCCAACCTATGCTGAATTAAAAGTGGCCATGTTTCATAAATTTGGAGGACCAGAACGAATGTCAACCAGAAAATCCAAATTCATGAATATCAGCTTTAAGAAAGATGAAACAATTGATGAATTTGCAAATCAATTCTTTTAAAAAGCTCAAGTTCTCCTAGGCGCAAAGGCTATGGTTGATTTTGATGCTAAGATTGCACTAGAACATGCAGTAGAACCTTACCCAAATTTGTCAAACACTTTATTGCCTGCCTTTGTGTAAAACCTTGTAACATCTGAATTGGTTGATTATTTGCACAGATGTTCAAAAAATTATGGCCCTCCTAGTACCAGGTACAGATCAGGACCTGCTGCCTATGCTGGAAAGCCCTTTGAAAACAATATTGACAGTAATCCGCCTGTAAAAAATGAACAAAACTCAAATACAATGGCCTCACGCCCATTAAATGAGATTAATTGCTATAACTGCAATCGTAAAGGATACTATGCCTCCTGATGCCATCAGTATGGTGTTAATATAGTCCTTCCAAATAACGCACAGGTGGAGGGAAAAGAACAAGCACAATAGATGCAGGACGATCTATTGTGCCAAAAACACAGTTCCACCTGACTGACATGAAAACATGGGCCACAGGGCTTTGATTTTTAGCAATATGAATTCTATTTTAGCACCAAATGAAGAATTTACGAACATACATGTGGTAACTCGCTCTCAGAGTAAGGGTGTCATAACTGAAGCCTCTGAAGTAGTTGCTAAACCGTATGTGCAAAAGATACATGAGAATACTCAAGCTGAGGGGCCGAGCAATGCATCAGATACCCCAAGCTTGAAGGGGTGAATATAGCTATGCCAATTGACACATTCATCAATGAATGTCCTAGTATTGGAAATATCCTGAAGCATACTCTTAACTCGTTGGATCCTTCCCATATCCACTTAGTAAGCTCTATTGATTCTTATTAAAAAAAGAAAAAAATGAAAAAATAAAAAATAAAAAAAAATATAAAACAAAAAAAAGATAAAACTTATAAAAAAAACAATTAAGAAAAATAAATTTAATCAATGAATTTTAAAAAGCCTTATCGCCACTAAAGCTTGTATCCCTTTTTTAGGAGGGGGAGAAACTTGAAATCAAAGCCAAGGGGGCCAGTAAAAATTTCCAAGGATTGCTGGAGCTGCAGCAGTCATAGAACCCAAGAAAGGAATGCAAAACGCCTGAGCTAACTGTAGCATGCAGCAAGGAATTGTGGAGTTTAAGAAGAAAGGTTAATCCTGGGCCAAAAGACTATTAATATAACATCCTATTCTGAAGGTCAAGAAAAATTGGATGTTGTGATCAAGAGAAAAAGAATACCCTCCGCTTTTATCCAGTCAAGGAGGGGGAAGTGTTGAATGGTTGACTGAATCTAGAGCATCAGTTACTATAAACCAAGAATATCTAAGTATATCCAAACTTGAATTTGTGGCCTAACAATTTCACTTAATTATATTTGATTATGATGACATGGGCTTGAGGGCTTTGTTGGTTAGGTCAGACTTAAAATTAAGTTTTGATTTAATAACTTGGGCACGTGGGCTTTGTTGGTCTATGTCAAAATTAGTTTTTAATGTTGGTTGAGTTTTTAATCAAATTAATTACTAATTAGTGATACAAATTGCCTTGGTATGTGCTGCCAATTGCTTGTGAAAGAGAATCGGATCAGCTATTTGCAGATGTGTCCAAAAAGCCATCTTGAGAATGATGATGATGTTTACACTGACCCTGAGGCTGAGAATGATGCGCTGAGTTGAAGTATTTGTAGATGCTTTATGAACATTTTACATGTTCCTTTGGCCAAGTGCCATTTAAAATGAGACGTCATGGGTAAGATGTGGTGAACATCAAACCCTATAAATTACCTTCAAGTTTATGCTAATAAAAAACATTCAACTACTACAACTAGTTTATAGTTTAGCTTATAAGCTTTTTGTGTTTACTGCTTAAAAAGATGTATTAAGTCGAGTATTTACTTGGGATCAGTGAGAT
This sequence comes from Massospora cicadina, assembly GCA_022478985.1. Classification (NCBI taxonomy): domain Eukaryota; kingdom Fungi; phylum Entomophthoromycota; class Entomophthoromycetes; order Entomophthorales; family Entomophthoraceae; genus Massospora; species Massospora cicadina. Next base: position 125,282 of record JAKSZP010003975.1, read on the forward strand.
CAAGGGCAGCGTGCCATCGTCTAAGTAATGACAGGAGAGACAACTTACAAGTGCTATTACAAAGGAGTTTATTTTAACTATAGTCACCATCTGGTCTATTGTCCTCATACAATAGACGCTTAAAACTCCACCATACCACAAAAGAAGAACCAGCCATCTGAAGAAGGCCAAAATTCAACAATAGCAAGGCCAAAGATGACATCCAGGTGCACTGGCGGTGGGCTACCTAACCAAAGCCACCCTTGTAGGAGGCATATAACGAGGTGAAGAAAGATGGGGAAAAGGCGATAACATGGGCCACAAACCAGACTTTGGTCAGGAAGATAGAGTTAGCAAATACAAGCTGGCCTGGGAGGGTAGTCTGTTGGGCTCTGAGGGAAGCGATGCATTTTGTGACATTGTCCAGAATATGGTGCTCCATCACCAACAAGGCGTACCCTCCTGCCTCCACCCACTCACTCAAATGGCGTACCATACCAGCAGTGGGTCTTGGCACGAAAGGGACCACAAGTAGAGCAGTATGGGGTGGGTGTGGCAAGTGAACTTCGTGAGCTAGCTGCTGAAGCAGGTAGGTAACGGGGTGCTGGTGACCAGCGGGCTTGGAACTGGACAAGGAGAATTTTTGGTTTTGGAGGCGTAAAGTATGGTGTTACTTACACTGGAGTAAAACTGAATATTAGCCTCAAGTGTGTGTGCATCTTGGTTGTTAAACGCCCCAACCACACAATCATCAGCAAATGCCATCATCTTAACTGGTGCTTGGCCTTGCACATGGACACCAGTAAGGCGGGCATTCACATTGTGTAAAAGTGGATTGATCCTGAAGTTGTACGATAGTGGGCTTAAAGGGCCCCTTTGGCGGAGGCCCCTTTGAGGGTGACCCAAATCAGTGAGGGAACTAGAGCCAAGCACCACCATTGTGGCAGACTCCAGGAGCAACATCACCCCAACTAATGAATCAATGGGGGAGGTGAATTTGTGGAGGCATGCTTTGAGGTAATCCCAATTGACCATATCATAAGCTTTTTGTTGGTCTAATAACACAAGTGCCCCAGTAGCCATGGATTGGCAGACATTGGCTACAGTTTGTATGTTGTCACATATAGACTGCTTGGGAATGAAACCAAATTGCTCAGAGGAGATTATATCAGAGGCAACTTCCCCTTGGCAATTGGCCATGATTTTGGTAGATAATTTAGTATCTGTCTTAGTAAGTGAAATGTGGCGCCAGTTGGCCAAGTCCAGCTTATCCCCTTTCTTATACAGCGTTATAGTGTACGCCTCCTGACCCCAGGAAGGAGGCGCGTTTCCAATAAGCATTGGTTCATTGAGGTTAACAACAAAGAGGAGAAATAATTAAAATATCCTTATAGAACTCATAAGGAATCCCATTTGGACTTGGTAATTTCCTGTGCAGTGCACCACAAACGGCATATCAGAGTTTGTCCTGAAAAAATTAAATTCATTAACTTCAGGTAACAGGAAATGGTGCAGATATGTGCGCTTTCAAGAGATTTTTAACTTTAGCCAGTTCAACTGGATCATATTAATACAATTTGGAGTAATAGTTTCAAACTTCAATTGCCACTTTGTTTGGAGTTTCTCTGACGGAGTAGTCTGGCCGTCTCAACTGTATGCAAGACAAGCTCTGTCACAGTGTGAAGAATTTTGGAAAAAATAGGCGGAGTACTTGTTGACCACCATTATATTTTTTGCTTTGTACTGTATACAAATGCAATGTTTGTGTTGCCTTACCAGTGTGTTGAGGCGAGCAGACACTTCTACCCACTTGTGACCCCAAGCCGGGCTTTATCATGCAGCAGGGGCATTAGACTCCAGGTGGTCCACTTCTGCAAGTGTGCACTTAGTGGCCACCAAGGCAGCCTGAGAGTGATGTGATGAAAGGTGGCATGCCTAACGGATGGTGTTCACTTTAAAGGCTGACCAGGTAGTAAGTGGGTCTGAACATAACAGTGTGGCGAACTCTGGTGCCAAAGTTTCGGTGCCCATCCATGAGGAAAACCTGGGCAACGTAATCTTGGCTGGAAAAAGTTTGCTCCACTTTAGCACCTGTGCCACTGGGTGAAACAAAGAGAAGGAAATTGAAACCAAACTGTGGTCAAAGAAATCGATTTTTGTCATCATAAAATGTGCAACCTGAGACAAAAAGTTCAATAGGGCAAGAATAAGGTCAATGTGGGACATAGACCTCTGCTGACCGTTGTGCACATGGGGATGGTAAATGTTGGGGAGCAGCGGTGCATGTTTGGGGAGGGTATCAACAAGCCCCAAAGTGGCTTTTAGAACGCGTAGTTTGACAAGCCCCTTCGGGGGAGGGGTAGGCGTTGAAGCCCACCGGTTGTGGCCAGGTTGGCCCAGTAGTTCAGGTCGCTCACCACAAATGGATCAGATGAAAGTGGGAGGGAATCAATGGCCGAGAAGAACTCATGGCAAGCCCATGCACAGGTCAGGGCATAAATATTAACAATAGCATGCACTTCATCATTCCAAGAAAAGAACACTACAAGCACATGCCCATTGAGGTATGAATTTTTAGAGAAAAACTAAAACTATGGGACGCACATATAAGCACCTACACAGTGCAGCAACCAAAAGAAAGGGATGGAGAAGCATGGTTTCCCATGTTTCCTCAGAATCATGTGGACAGTGGGTTTTCTGGATGGCCAGGATGTCCACAGGTAACTTATTTGTTAGAAAACTCAGTTTCATAGCCCAGGACAGAGAGGCCTTGAGTCCAGGTATGTTCAACGTCCCTATTGTAAAGGATACCCCCCAATGCACCTTGGGTGCAATGAGAAGGACCCCTTGCCCTTCTTTTGGCTCTTTTGCAGCACGCTCCTTGGCGGCACATGTGTGGGAAGTTATAGAATCAGCTGAGTCATAGTGGTCTTTTTGGGACAATACCAACTTTTTTGTTATGGTTCTTGTTAAGATATTTGACTTTTGCCAAATTTTTAGGTTAATGTGCTCCTGCGGCATCATCGAAGGTTGCAAAAATTTGGAGAGAGAAATTGGTGGTAGAATTGGTCTTGATTGAGGCTTGGTATTTTGCTCAGGTAAATCTGACTCACCCATCAGGTCCTCAGGTTGGTTGGCCCAATCTGATTGGTGAGAAGATTCTCAAACCACTTCAGCAGCAAATTATTTGATGTCATCCTGGGTCTGGGCAGGCGGGATCACGGATGTGGCCATGGCCGCTGCCTTGGCCGCTGCTCTATGGGCCTGTTTTGCCTTCTTGCGCTCCTGCGGGGACACAGATTTTCCCTGAATGTAACACCCCTGTGTGCCCCACAGGAAGGTTACATCGGTGTCAATAGTGGTTATAATGGGAGTTTGAACTGTCCATTACATTGGGGAGGATTTTGTTTTGCGTGATGCCCTCCTTGGCAGGGCAGGTGTGGGCCTTGTGGCCAAAAGTAAGATAAAAGGTACAGATAGGGGGCGTGCTATCCACCATGACATGGAACGGGTGGGATTCTTAACCATCAACATTCACAACTGCGATGTGGGGATTTGGGCATAGTTTTCCATGATGACCGCAGTTGGGGTGATCACTGCAATTACTTTGCCCATGCACAGGTCTGGCATGAGCGTAAAGCGCTGCATTTTGAAGGAGTAAAGTTTCCCATAGCTCTTAAGCCCAACCATGAGGTGGTGCTCCAGCACTGAGCGCTTTAGTGTTGTGGGGATGAAGTCAAATAACAAAAATTTGGTTTGACTTGGTTCAGAGAGTACACTTCAATTTGACCACCCATTGACCATTTGGGAGACCTACCACCATATGCACCTGTGCAGCTTTGTCCTCTGCTTTTTTAATTTCAAACCCAAGATCCAACCAACCGTGCGTCATGGCGTGCAGTGTAACATATACTGCATCTTGGAGATGGTTGTGAGTATCTCCACAGAAATTTTCCCAGAGCGCCATTTAATTAATATCCAGGAAAATTTGAACCCCATGCTCCACTGATGACAGGGGCTGGAAATGCAGAGTTTTAATGAACTGATTACATTTCGCTTGCCAGGCTAATATCTCCAGGGAAATACTAACTGCTAGTTTTTTATTCTTATCTAGGCCACCAGTGTTGCTGGGGCATTTACAAACTTTAGATGGTGTGAAGCCCAATTCTGAGCTCTTTACTTTGCTATCTCAACTGCTACCTGACAATGGGTGCACACTAATCTCCTCAAAGAGACTATTAAACTTACCTAGTCTTGAGTCAAATTTGTTGCAATTAGTGATTGCAATGAGAGAGAAACGTTTTTTAAATGATATAAATCACTACAATCACCTACAATGTCATTTAAAGTATGAAAATTTGTATAAATAGAAGTCTATTGGTTTTTAGATTGTCCGCATTAATCTCATAAATTGCTGACCCAATTTTTAATGAGATTTTTCACACTCATAGCAAGTATCTAGCACTATGGTTTGTAATTTGTTTGGTAACAATAGGCTAAAAATAAATAAGGTTATTGTAAAAAACTCTTTTTTGCAACAATATGATTAACTCTCATTTTAAACCAATGTTTCATGGAATGCTAAAGACTTTGATTTATTCAAGTTAGTATTGACTAAAATTTAGATTGGGATTGCTCTCAACTTCTACCTTCCTCAAATTAGAATCAAGGTGTTGATTAATTTTCTATAATCACTAAATTATAGGAGACAGAGCTTAAAGTAATCCAGTAATGATGAAAAGAATAAATCTAGATTAAATGAGATTATAAAAAGGTCTACTTGATCTGATAAAATGCAAGGACACTATATGGTATTTACTTAACAAAACTTTGAATTAAAGTATAAATAAGACTAATGATAAATCCAACGTGGCTTTTGCCATGTGATTGTTCACGTGGTCATAGGTTAGTTATCTGATACACTGGAAGTCTATATAGTTTATGGATGAATTCAGATAGAGAACAAGAGTCTCTACTAGATCTGATACTATTATATGGTGAATAGTACTGGTACATCTGTGCCTATACCTTAGATCTATATGACAAGTAAAATGGCTTAAATGAGTTATTTATAACTAAAGCTTGAACATAAATACATTATTGATTTATCAAGCTAATTGTCTAAATAAGTAGTTTATCATACTAGATATCCATCAAATCTAAACTTGAGACTTTTTTAAATTGAAGTATCATTTGAGTTCAATTTCATCTTTAAAATCTCTTTCAGGTAGATCAGATAATTGATATCCTTCTAATATTTGCTCAAAATTTACCTGATATCCAATGAAAGTTTCTGGTAAATTTAGCCTTGTAATGCTTTTAAATCATCTGATAAGTCTTTCTGTATAAAGCTTAATCATGTATCAGACAAACATTTTAGTGAATTTTTCTGATTGCTCTTTATATAGAGATTCAGAATCCAGGAAGATTTAAAAGCTAAAATATAATTATAATTATTTGGTAATAAACTTTGAAAGAAAGTGCTATAGCAAAGCACAGTCAATAATGATATCATAATATATAATAAAATCATTATATGTATATGTATATATGTAAATGACACTGTCTCATAAACAGATAAACTAAAATCACCAAATTTTAGCACAAATACTCTATTAATTATTTAATGGTAATAGATTATTTTTAAAAAGATAATGATTGTAATGAAGGTTATATATAAGATTGAAAAAAGTATAGGTTTTAATGGTAATTGTATAATTTATAGCTGAGCGTTACAATATTATTCATTTTAATTGATAGGTCCATAGGTTTTGATAGGCGGTTGATAGTTTTTGGTTGTTTTATTAGTTCAACAATTAGTTTGGCTGAGATTGTTGGTTCTTGGTTGATTTAAGTGGCTCAATAATTTAAGTGAATGGTTGATGTTTTAGTTAGTTATAGAATTTCAGTTGGTTTTGGATGAGTGGTTGATTTTTAATTAACTTGATAGTTCAATTGTTTTTGGCTAGATGGTTGATAATTTTAGCTAATTTATAGGTTTTATTGATTTTCCCAAGTGGTTGGTGGTTGAATATTTCAATAAGTTTAATGGTTTATGAACTTATTGATGGCCATCTACCAATATAAAAACTAAAACAATTGATCAGAATCATATGGTAAATTATAAACCTAAGAAAAGCTGTGTTACTTAGCGAATATCTCTATATAAATTTAAATTATTTTTATATTTATGTATGTATCAATGTATGTATGGGATACGCATTCTCCTTAATGAATAAATTAAATATAGCCAAGCTTAACATGTATATTATGAAGCTTTTCTTTCCCATAACAATCACTTTAGTTACTACAATTTGATTTGAACAGCAATTTTTGATATTCACATAGGAGAGATGGGCGATTTTAATAATAAATCTAATACAACCTGGGCGAGCGTCACATCAAGAGGTGCGCAAAATGGTGCATGCAAGGGCAAGAAACGCCCTGGAGGGGGACCAGGAACCCAAGCCGCCAAGAAACCACAAACTCAGACACTGTCCGGGTTTATGGTGTTTACTATAAAACAAGATCAATACATGTATATCCAATGTAACCAACCCCTTTCAAAGGTGGAGCATGGGCTCCAACTCTTCCTTGGGGATGAGTCCCCGACCCTGTGGGAGAAAACATGCGAGGCACAGCCCTCCCTTTTCCCCCACGTGGTATATGTTGCCACCTATAACATGAGCCATGGCTGGATTGATATTGGTTTTGAAACAGCAGAAGAAGTGAAGGCCGCAGCAAAAGTCTGCATCAAAATCGCCCTTCCTGAGGGCAAAAAAATAGTGTGCACCGTGCACCAGATGGAACAAAGTGAAAACTTTGTTCATCTCAATTGACCCACTCCCTACAAATCTTCCTCATAAGGTAATCAAGGAGGAGCTCCGCAAAGGGCTCATAGCCTATGGAGAAATTATGCAACTTGAAACACAACGATTTTGCCTGATGCCAACCCTGTGCACAGGCAAAGCTATCACCATGATCAACCCATTCCCTGAAGTGGAAGATAACTTTATCAAGAATTCCCCGCACAGCAGAGATTCACTTTGCAGATGGGGGACAGTCATCCACATTCCAAGTTACACTGGAACGCGCACCACCTATATGCAACCACTGCAGTTCATTGGGACACAAGGAACACGCATGCCCCGTGAAGGAAGGCTTAATGGAAGCAGACTATTGTGAGGAAGCCATGGACAAAAGTAACAAAAACTTCGCCAGAATGACTGACAGTCACCACCCATTCCGCTGGGGTGAAGATGGACTTTACTCCATCATGGATCCAGTTACACATAAACAACGCAAAGCAGCACAAAAATCCCACAAGCAGGCAGCGGCTGAGGTGGCAGCACATGCGGAATCATCCATTGACCCCGGACAAAATCAAGAGGATATTTCAGATATTCACCAAGCCAACCAATCAGAACAATATGTCCAGGTTGAAAATTTTCACAGCAATTTGACTGAGTCACCAAGCGACATCAATCATGCACACTTTGAGGAACAATTCAACCACAATTTGGGCGAAAATGTGGTGCACAATTCTTCAAATTTGAACCCCAAAATTACAGAACCCAATCAGCACCCTGCAATGAACCATTATGAGATACATGCGGGAAAAGATAATGCAAGTTCCAAAAACTGCAATTCCCACAAAAAATCGAGTAGATCAAGGGAACTGACATTGTCACTGAGAGAGTTGGAGTACAGACGCATAGCATGGCCAAAATGAGCCGCGGTGGGTTAGGGCCAGAGGGCCCTCCCAGCTGCTCCTGAGGCGCCATGGGCACCTCAGTGTCAATAGGGACGCTAAACATCGCGCGAGCCAGGGCTCATATGTCCCATGCCAAAAAGCTAGACCTTCCTGAAAAAACCCCTTGTAGACATCTTACCCATCCAAGAAAACCACTGTCTACAGGGGAAGAAGGATCCTGGTCAGCCAGGGTCTCACCATCACAATCAGTATGGACGTCTCACTGTGGGGTGATCATCCAAAATAACAAAAAGTTAAAAATTACAAACTTCTCATCATACCTTCATGGCTGCATCCTGGTAGCAACGATCACATGCCAAGAGGAAAAATTTCAATAGCATGCATCTATGCACGTGTACTGCAGCTGAGTGAAAACAATTTCTCAAAACCGTTTCAACACTCACCTTCCCACCAGATACCATCCTGTTGGGTGACTTTAACTGCTGGGATAACCCTGACATGGACCGATGGCTGAACCCCAGGGGATACCCACCAGAACACATCGAATTCTGCTCAATGAAGGCATCCCTTGGCCTACAGGATGCCCTCCCCCCAGATCACCACTCCTTCCCCACATGACATGGCCCAACATATGTGAGGGAACGCTCATATCAATGAGCCGCATCAATCACATCCTCATTCTGCAATCCCAACGATCAAGAATTTCCAATTTTTCAACAAAAAAGTCAATTTTTCTGACCACTGACTTGTTTTGGTGCAGTTATCACCAATCCAAACCCATGCACAGGTGTCGCCCTGGAGAAAGTTACACCCAGAAAACATAAAATTACCTGAAATAACCGAATGGGTTGAATATGAGGCCACAAACCAAGAATTCACAGCCCCATTCACTTCATATCCCATTGCAACATGGACAAATTTCAAAGAGGAACTAATCAACAAAACCTGACATATCGCATCATGTAAGTACACCGCTGATACAGCCACAATCAGGCGTACCTTGGTGGAACTGGACCACCTCAAGCATAACACTCTGAGCCCCAGTTATAGCCCCAACTGGGGACACAAATGGGCAGAAATATCCGCCTGACTAAACACCCTCATCTTTGAGCACCAACACAGAAGCAAAGTTTTGAACAAAGGTAAGTTCATAAAGGAAGGAGAAACATGTTTGACATATTTCTTCCACCAATTCCACTCTTGCAGAAATCAGCCCATGTGTACACAGGTCCGCAAGACTGATGACACCATGGCAACTGACCCTGAGGAGGTCAAGGCGGAAGTACGCCACTATCACACCAAATTATACCGCGATACGCCAACAGACCCACAAAAATCACAAAATTATACAAACTGCCTGAATACAAAGTACAACGCCGAACTACAATATTCTAAATCTAATTACATGGGAGGAGCTTTGGGATACAAACCGCGGTGCACCACGTAGGAAATGCCCAGGGCCTGATGGGATACCCTACAAAATTTTACAAAATTTATTTTCAACAAATTACCCCCTCCTATTGGCGTCTATGAACCAGTGCTTTCTGGAAACACGCCTCTTACCTGGTGGCCATGAATCATATGTCATAACCTTATATAAAAAGGGTGACAGATTGTACCTGGCCAACTGGCGTCCAATCGCACTATCTATTACTGACACAAAAATTCTAACAAAAATTTTAGCAGCCAGATTAGGCGCAATTGCCTCTGACGTCCTATCACCCAACCAGTTTGGGTTTATACCAGGGCGCTCAATCTGGAACAACATACACCCTGTTGCAAACATATGTCAGTCCAAAGCAACTGGAGCCCTAATCTTCTTAGACTAGGAAAAGGCATATGACCGCGTTATCTGGTCATACCTAAAGGAATGCCTACACGCTTTCAAACTCCCACCCAGATTTATAAACTGGGCGATGCTCCTCACGGAATCTCCAACCATGGCTGTATGCGGCCCTGGCTTCCTAACTAACAAGATCACACCACACAGAGGGCTCAAACAAGGGGACCCCCTCAGCCCACTACTGTATAATTTCAGTTTTGATCCACTCCTCTGCGTAACTGACTCACGCCTCATGGGCATAACTGCACAAGGCCAGCCAACAGTCAAGATACTGGCCTTTGTGGATGACTGCGTGGCAGGCATAGCTAACAACAATGATGCCTGACAGCTGGAATGCACCCTAGAGGAATACTCCATGGTGAGCAACGCATCGCTCAACAAAAGGAAAACAGAAATCATTTTCTTAGTCAAGTACACTAACAACTGGGCTACAACACCAGAACCTCATACCCCCATACGAAGGAAAACCCCACTCATCTTACCCTTTGCATCACCTCCCACCACCACTCCTGTCCATCACCTTGGGATATGGCTGGAAACAGGGGGATATGCCAATGAGACAATGGAAAGCAACCTACTACAGCGGGTATCCAAACGCGTCGCCTCTCTCAAGGGAAGATCCCCAGGACTAATGGGGCGAGTAGCAGTTGCTAACTCACTCATCCTCCCATTACTATGGCACCCTGCCCACGCAATCGCCTTCTCACCCACCTTTATAACATCAATCCGCGCGCTCATCCAGGGCTGGCTGTGGCCCAGATCCCATCCTCCCATACAGATGGAAACACTCTTTGGCCCACGCTCAAGTGGAGGCATGGGACTAATAGATTTTGAGAGCCACGCCAACCGCATCCTGGGTATCTGGATAAAGAATGTCCTTGTCCCAGACCTCCCGCAACAACACTGGTCCAGGGCAGCAAGAATTAACTTCGCACAGGCGCTCAAATTAACCAACCCACATAGCCCACCCAGACTACTATCATACCTTGCTAAACACCCTACTGCAACAGGCCCGCATGGAACCCCCCTCACTTCAAATGTATCCTCCAAACCATCCGCCACATGGGATGAACTGTAGAGAACACTGGCACTGTGCAGGGAAGGGGATGACCCAGCCCCCACTTTAAATTAAGAAATAGAAAACCACCCCAGAGAGACATGCTTGCTATGACCCCAACCATTGCCAGAATCAAATACCTAGATGCGTTGGACATCCCCTACAATTTAACTACACAGAAGACAGTGTGGAGAATGACGCACCACCCACTCCTACAGCCAAGGGCAAGAGCCAACACCTGGCGCTGTCTGAAAAGGACCTATAGGATGGCGGAACGCTCCAATTCCCTCCATGCAACCTGCGCAGTATATGGAGGGGAGGGCTTCCTACATCACCGCCTAGAAATATGCCCCCCAACCAAAGCCATATGGCAGGAAGTCGCGCGCCTGCTTACAATCCAAAACGAGCAGGAATTTTCTAAATCAAAGAGCCTCCTTGCGCTCTAGATTAAATCACCAATCTCATCTACCCTCCGCTCCCTAATGATACCCATTGCAATGTGGACAATCCACACCATTGCCTTAGATGCGTTCAGGGGCATGGTCCCAACTATCCATGAGGTTATCAACAGGTTCCATGTCCACTTACTGGAGCACTTCCAAGCCTGGCTCTATGGATATATGAGGCCAAGGCAACAGGCGCTCATAAAATCGTGGTTCCCACTCTGGTTCCTCCACACAGACCCCTTCCTTCATACCTGCTCCATAGTGGGGAAACCCCCTCAGAGTAGCACACCAACCCCTCATACCTGGCAGTCCTGCTGGCAACAGGGGTAACCTGAGTACATTGGGGTGCCCAATTTTATCTATATTTGTTTTCCACACATACTTGGTAATGCCTGTCCCCTAATCAGCTTACCTCAGTTAAATAAAATAAAACATGTATATTATGATTTTAGGGACCATTATATGTAAGTTCTTATTTTTTCAATCAAAACTATATAAATTAAATTCTACGGGTCTAGGTTGTCTGCAGCTATCTCAGAAACTAACAAACCTATTTTAATAAAATTTATAAACTCATAGCAGGTATACTAAAAGATTTTCCTTTTTTGATAGCAATAGGGTAAATTCTTAAAGTTACCAGTAAGATCCTTTATTTAATAATATGGCCAACTCTTAATTTAAACCCATAATTCAAGAACTGCTGTAAAACTTAGATATCACAATTTAGCATTAACTAATCTTTAAATTTGAAGAGTAATAATTGAATTGTAACTGATCCTTACCTTCCCCAAATTAGGATCAAGGTTTTAATTAATTATCTATCCATATTACATATTATTTATCTATTGACTAACAATCTATTTAAGATATTACAAAAGTATCTTTCCATCATATATATCATATCATATATATAAATAATTGAAGGAGGATACCCCAGTGGTAGAAAGGGACCTCTACCACTGCCTCCCCGAGTTTGATTCCAGTACTGGAACTTTGGGTAGGGGACAATTATGACTGTGTTGGCGTTGCGCACCAATGCCCCAAACCAAGATAGTGAATAACAAAGGCGGCCCATGGATTTCCTGGCCTATCATATGCCGTGCATGGAGGTTTTCCAGATTTTATCCTCCTTTCCCATTCATTTGATTTCCCTTAATTGGTGTGGTATCATCCCCAGGTCAGCTCACCTCAAATAAAATATAAAAATTGAGAAAAAAACAACCTCCTTTAAAAATGCTCTAAAAAGAATGAAATAGTTGAGAATTATGAACTATCTATAGAACCCTTTTTTTGAAGTCTGCACCAATCTTTAAACATGACATATAGAAACTTGCTCACAAATAAATATTAATGCTTATATTGGATTGGTTCAAGTGTAAATTATAAGTAACTTAGAATATACGTGCTGAGTATATATATTATAAATGGCTACTATAAGTTAGTTTAAAATATGGCACTGACTTTAAAAAGGATTTATTGATATTCATAATTTCTAGACTATTTTGTACTTTTTAGAGCCTTTTTTAGAGGATGTTCTTTTTTCCCAGATCTAAAGCATTTTCAATTTTTCAAAATAAAATAGCCAGTTCATTTTTCCCAAAAAATAGTACATTCTTTAAAGTTGGTTTTCTCAGTTTTAATAAAAAAAATCACTATCTCTATATATCATTTTTGAAGCTCTCATTACTCTATATAAAAATAAAAATCATTTTATATATAATATAAATAGTATCTCATAAAAAGATATACTAATAATTCACTTTAATAGATTTGGTTAATTTTATTGGTCAATCTATAATAAATTTACTGTTTGCCATCTACAATAATTTATTTTATCAAATTTAGTTGCTTTTATTGGAAAAATTATATAAAATGATAGGCATCTATAATGAATTTAAGCTCATTGTGCTATAATCTCGTACTTGCCTGGATTTTAGCACATACTCCCCAGCCATAGGACATATATCATATCAAAAGTTGATTTAGAGCTATTGTTTCACCAAAGCCAGAATTAAGTTTATTTGGTGATATATTAGTCCTACAATTATCCATTGATTCTGGTACATTTTAATATACTTACTAAATTAATGGTCAGATACTGGTCCAATAATTACAAAAGTAAAATGGAACCAAAGTTGTAGCATCCTCTTTTTTGAAAAAGATGATCATCCAGACTGGCTTAGTAATTTCAGAATTATTTACAAACAAGCAGAAAAAAAACAAAAAAATAACTAAATGTTAGATTGAGAACCTTCTCCTTTTTAAAGCTGGTTAAAATCACTAACCCTGACTAAAAGACTTACTGAATGACTGATTTATAATACCATCAAGTCTGATAGGTTAAATCTATTTAGGCAAGTGGTTTACAATTGGCAAATATATTAAATGATTTACCAAAAGGCTTACCCAAAACTAAACAAAAATCAGTTTTAGAGTTTTAAATGGATTATTAAGTGGATTTAGGATAAGCAGCTCACCAGCCATGAGGGCAACAGCAAAGCTGTTAGTTAGAGTGGCTCAAGCGTAGTGGTGGCACATAGCTCACCAGCCACAAGGGCAGCAGCAAAGCTGTTGGTCTAAGTGGCTCAAGCATAGTGGTGGCACAGCCTTTAGGCTGTCAGTGCAAGCTCATAAATAAACCAGAGTGATGCCAGGTAACTCCACTAAGATATTTTAATCCCTAGGTGGATGTAGTTTGTCCACAGTAATCTCAGAATCTACAAAATGATTTTAATGTAACTTTACATGCTCATAGCAGTGTGATAGTGTGATAATAAAACAAATCCACTAAAGTTATAAAACTTAATCAGATATCCCACTTAAAAAAGATTTATGACCAACTATTAAACTACTATCCAGTTAATCCATTTGTTTTATAAATACATACATAGATCTTATAATCTATCAGAGAGTCAGCATAATAAAGATACTCAGCTATTTTTATATCTAATATATCTCATCAAGTTTAATTAATTTTACTTATTTTCAGGTATTTCACCAGATGTAAGTACCCAATTATAGAAGGTACTTTTTTCTTTATTAACTACAGATCTTTAATTAAGTAATGATAAGAGAGGATAAAGGAAAATGTTCATCCTAGCCAGGAGAGATTTTAAACCTGTTTTGGTATTTTTACTTCACCTTAACTTGTGGTTACAGGTGTATGCAACTACATCTTTTTTAATAAAACTCCATACCTTTATTGAATTTAAATAAAAAAATGAAATAAGGGCAAGAGGGGTGGCAGAATGAGGTTTTTGCCGTTGGAACAAAAACTGGTAATGGATGCTTCTAGCTGGGTAGCACCCTCAACTGTTCCTGGTCACCAATCACCCTTTGCTAGCCATGGTTCTAGCAGCGTTATACTTACAAGCCATTATATCTTCAGTCTAAGTGATGCCTTATCACGTTTAATGAGCAACCCTGGAGTAAAAGCCAATAGTGAGGTGCAAAAACATCTGGGGACAAGGTGCAAGAATTTTAAAATATGCCTGATCTGAACAAAAAATTATGAATTGTTTTCCTCATCATTCCCATATAATGAAGCTCTTACAGCTCAATTGCTTGTCCACAATTGCCAAGTGTACAACGCATATACAATAATGGTAAAGGAAAGCTCAGAGATAGGACAGTTGATTCCTAAGCATTTTTGCAAAGAGCATATCTTGAGAGGGATGCAGGTCCAGCTGCAGCTGCTCACCGGATAGTACTACCATCATAAAATATACCAATACCTATTAAACATACTACACTCAAAATAGTGGTGGGCAATGTCTGCCCCAGGGTCAGCGCACACTGGGTATTCCTTATTAAAGTACCCCAGGTCACAATATTTGCCTGTTCAAATTGCATGGTGCAAAATCTGCCATTAGTTATGCGTTGGTTGGAGGTTATCAACTTGATAATGAAACCCTCCACCAACTATTTGAGATTATATTTATTGTTGTGGCCCTTCTCCAACAATTTATGAGGATTTATGGGATGAGTCAGTGGTTTCAGTGGTGATTTTTTTGGGGGGCGTGCCCCAATGGCAATTTGGGAGTAGTTATACAGGATACAAATAGCCCTGTCAGAAAATTTATTACCAATCTGTTTCTACTTATCCCACATTGTAGCGGTGGCCATGCTAAAACTTGTGCTTCATAATTTTCGTTGTACTTTTTCTCTATCCTGCGGCACTTTTGTGAATGACCAGTCACCAAACTGCATGGCCAGTTGCCTAGGCGCTATTAATAGGGGCTATGATGTCATGGCTGCAGTCATGGGTTAAGCACCATCCACTACCATAGAGAGCGGGACATAATAGGTTTTGGGAGCCCTTATACCTGGGCACAATTAATGCCTTGCAAGCGCAGAGAAGCGCATGTGTGACTGTGACATCTGAAGACATGATTTGTCTTAAATCTAGTGAGCATAAATTTCAAAGTTGAGCAAATCCATTCTCTCCTCTCACTTGGGTTTAAGCAGAATGTCCAATTATTTGGGCGCTGCATCAGCTTTAATCACAGGAAGGTGCAGAGGAGGGATTTGCTTTTACCTTCTAATAAGGGGCTCAGTTGGAGAATGTGGGCCAATTACCAGAGCTTTGAAAATATTAAAATGTTAAGCGCTTTCACATTCCCCTCAAGGTTCAAGCAATCATATTTCCAGTAGGACATCCGGGCAGATATACTGGAAAGCATTGCTTGTTCCATCATCTCCATTACTGGTTCTGATTTGGTAAAAAGAATATCCAGATACCTAAATGTCTGGGTGGGTGGGTGATAAGGGAGTGAGACCTGATGGTAGAGGTAAGTGGGGCTGTTCAATCTTAATGAAGACCATCTTGTCAATTACCACTTTTGCATTTTGAAGCTCAATGGTAAAGGGTAAGGAGGTAGCTCGACAACTTTATGGTTATGATCAGAGCTAATCCCCACTGTATTGTCATCTGCAAATGCTTCCATCTGAACTGAAGCCTGTCTGTGGTGACTGATGCCCCACAACTGTGCTTCCTCTTCGGCCAACAGGATATTTGATGCAAATTTAGATAAAATTGGGGAGATGGGATCATCTTGGAGGAGTCACTATCTGATTGTAATAGGATCTGTTAAACCATCATGTACAATAACCCTAATCTTAAGGCCTGTGTACAGAATGTCTATCCAGGGTGATAAAAGTGGGGAGAATTCTGACGGCATCCATTGCTGCCCGCATTAAGGGCCATGCTACCCAATTTTAATCCTTCTCCATGTTTAAAAACATGAGATAGCCATTCTTGGCCCCACTTCCCCTGTGGAATGTTTTGGATGGAACGGATACTATTCCAGATATTGCGCCCCCTGATGAAACCATTTTGGGATGTTTGGATGGTCCATAGTGTAGTGCACATCAGGCAGTTTAAATGGATATGAGTTAGGTGCTTATAATTAGCATTTGAAAGTTAAATCTGGCGCTAGTTCCAAAGAAGCCTTTAAGGACCTTTTTTGTACAAAAGCACAAGTCTGTGTCTCATGCTCCTCTGGGATTTGACACTTATGCGCCAATCAATGTTAAAACAAATGTGCCAGTTCTGGTGCCACTTGGTCATGAAGTGCGTTCAGCATCTCAGCCCACATGTTATCAGGGCTGAGGCCTTACCTTTTTGCACGTCCTTAAGTGCTCAGGTAACCTCTGCCTCTGTTTTTTCAGCCACTAGCTCGTGCTTGTCAACTGGTGAGTACCCTTGGACACCATCTTAGCCATGGCCAGGAGGGTTTCCATCACCATAATATTGGGTTCATTCAAGTGGAAGATATTGCCATAAACTGCTCCACTTCACACTTGATTTCAGTGGGATTACTGAAAATAACGCCGTCAGGCATCTCTACCTGGTGGAGCTTGGCCCAGGTCCATGTTTCTTTGAGACTGGCCAAGTTTTCCTTAGTCATCGTTCCCAGTAGGCTTTGGTGATGGAAGGTTGCATTCTGTTAGTATTCAGTGTCCTGTTTGTGAAGGAGATCTTGGTACTGCTTATGGGTTGATCAATACTCACACCACCATGCCTCGCTGTCCTGACACCCATGCTTCAGGATCGCTAGATCCTCCTTCAGCTGATGGGTGATCACATTACGCTTGTAGGTCTTTATTTTCTCATAATTGAGACTATAACTCATAAGCTTATCCAAATTTTTAATACATTGGGCGAGGGGATTAAGGACTGGTTTCTGATCTAGGTGCGCTATCACATGATCAAACCCACTTTCAGCTGTTTAGAACCAGTTGGGATCTTTAAAATTGAAGGAGAGATCTGCACTCCTGCTGCGGTGGGATGTTGCCTAAATCAATGGCCGCCTGAATGGTCATATTGTCACTTTATGCCTTACTAGGGACCTCGCTGTTTGAAATATACACTCTGAGTTCAGATGAGACTAGGATGTGATCCAGCTGGAACCCCATAATTGCTCAGCATGGGATTATACTCCCAACTTGTAATATTATTGGGGTCATCGTTCTCTTCATCAATCATAAGGCACATCCCTGATGCCACCAGGTATGTAAGCATATCATCTGCCATACTAGGAAGATGACTGCAGGTTGGGAACATATCCCTGCTTGCAGTCATCCAAAAGTTCAGGCCACCTTCAATAACAGTTGTGGCTTCAGTTTAGAAGTCTGAGAGGAATTGCCAGAACTGTTTGTTTTTGTGGGGTTGGGCTATACATATACTGCAATCACCTGGAGAGTTTTACCAGTGCACTTTTCATGGTCTATGGCCATAAAAATTCTGACAGTATGTGTCTCCTCCAAGTATTCCGAATCAATATTTATGTTCAGCACTATAATTTCCAGGTGGTCTGACCAAAGCGCCTGACACTTAATCTGAAGGGACCATAGGTTATGCTTGAGTCTCTCTTTGAACTAGTGACCATTTTTCTCTAACGTGGGCCAAAGTTTTGGATAGTAAAGTAAGTCAATATAGTTAATAGCTTTTAAATGATGCATATTCGTTGTCTGAGTTTGCATGCTAGCCATCCCCTAGCATTAATGGTCACAATGATCATTGACAGCTTCCTGACCAATGGGTATAAGACATTTTAGGATTGTGCATCATATTGCAAACCAAGGTTGGTTTTTTAATGGCAGATGGCGCCACAGCTGAGTGATGAGATGGTTAGCCAGGTGAGTGCTGTTGTTCAGTGTTTCAGATAAGACTGAGAGTGGTGCTACTAGTCAGTCCTTGACCAATGGAATGGGTGGAAGCAACCCCCAAACTGGTGGCGGCAATGAAGTCCAGTCCATTGAAGATGGGGGTGATCAAGGCTCTTATATGGATGAGGGTGAGCTAAAAATTGTCTTAATTCAAATGTGATGTCATATAAAACATTCTCCCTGCCACCTTAGAAGATTTATTTTATAGAATTATGACGCCGCCCAAAAGTCATATGAAACCTGTCCTCCTTTTATACCTTGTAAGGCCAAAATAATCTCATTCCGCCAATGATGCCCAACAAGAAAACCAAATTAAACCGCCAAAAGCATCAGAAGGTTAAACAAGCATTTTTCAGATTTGAGCAGTAATCCAAATTTCTGAGAGAATTAAAGCCATGCTGTGAGGTGCATCATAGGAGTGCTATCACTCAAACACAATATTGAGACGCATATTACCAGATTTGATAATCACCTAATTTTGACTGAAGCAACAATTGCCAGAACTCATAAGTGGGGCCTAGCATAAAGGCCCCTGAACATCCAGGTTCAGGGGCAACTGCCGCAATATGGAGCTTGAACATACATTAATTAGCTCAGATGTGCGAAGAGACAAAAGCAGCTGTCAGACGCCATCTGACTAGAGGATTTTGAAAAACCTCAATATCAAACTCTAAAAGCCCCAAATATCTTATAATCCTTCATTCATTTCATAACTTGAATTCCCCCCTGAATTATATAAAACTTCAGTTTTTATTTTAATAAAAAAACCTTTTTACAGAATCTTAATTTTATCCTTCTTTTTTGCCTTGTATTGTATCAAGTTTCTATCACCAGTAACCAGTCTGGGATTGACCAATTTGAATTAATCGCCAGTAGCCAGTCTGGGATTTACATTTTTGAAGAAGAAACTCTGTTGAGGATATCTTAGTTCTAATAATGCCAATGAAGAGGTTGGGAAGGTTCCCATTGATTCATGAAGACCAATGTATGTCAAGAGTATCTAAGAGTGTCGTGAAGTTCACCAAGGGCGCGGATAAGTTAACCAAGCGGGTGATGAACCAAGGGGTAGCATCTGAGAAGGATTTGCTTAGTTTGAGCTATTGTGATGTTAGCAAAGGTTGTCTGGTGCCTAATCTGTGCGTAGTAGATCCCATGAGCAGAGAATTGGCCTCTAAAGTTAAGCAAGCCAAACTTGGAACGCTGACTATGGTGCTCACTACAGGGGTGGCACCATCAGGCCCTAGCGATGATTAAGATAGTTCTTCTTAGAAAATGACAATGATGGTGATATAGAGGTGTATCACGTAGAGGATGAACAGGATTCCTCTGAACTCCTGATGAGGAAGTAGGATATCATCTGTACTAAAGTCCATACCCTGGAATTTGAAGTGCAATATTTGCATAATGATCTTGAGCGTGTCAAGGAGACCGCTAAAAGAGCTATAATTGCCTCACTACCCTTAGTTAGAGTACCCTTACCAATATTAAACTAAAATTTGCTCTCAACATCTTGGAGAGACTTGTAATCCTTGAAAAAGATAATGGCAAACCATCAACTCTCTTAATGATTATGGAGAGCGTTTGGAGCAGCACAACAACATGTTGTTTGCGATGGAAAAGACTATTAAAGATCTGAAGGCACTAAAACTTTTCTTTCTCGTTGCAAACACTTTTGCAACCTATTCAATTCAAGACTAAATCTAGTTTGATAATCTCACAGAGGAGATTATTCTGCGCCCATGTCAGGGAGCAGTTGGGCAAGCAAGGTAAGAGGAGCAGGCGGAAGGCCCGCGGCCTCCAACGTTTGAAAACGCCCCAGAGAATCTGATGGAATAGACAAAAATCTCAAAAAACTGGCGGTCACAATTTCCCTGGAGATACTCGCGTGGCAAGCACGATGCAACCAATACATCAACACGCCACACTCCCAGCCACTTTAGTCGGTGGAATTCTGAGTCCATGTGTATCTGGACATCTAAAAAACGGCCTTATGGGAAAAATTTTGTGAAGATGTACACAAAATTTTCCTGACTGCAGTGTACGTTGCACCTCACTCCATGTCATGCGGTTGGCTGGAACTAGGTTTCAAAAGCAAAATAGCAGCAGACGAGGCTGCAGCAGTGCGCATAGTGGTCGACCTCCCCAAAGGGCAACAGGTTGTCAAAACCAAATGCACCAGATGGACAAAATCAAACCAAATTTTCCTCACGTTTGACTTTTTGCCTACTACGGTAAAACATGACATTTTGGAGCAACACCTGAAAGATGGTCTCGCCATATACAGCAAAATACAATCTTTTGAAATGCAACGCTTCACGCTGATGCCACACCTGTGCACCGGCAAAGCCATTGCAGTTCTGATCCCAACTGAGGAGATCATGAAGGACCTAACCCAGATCCCGCACTCCACTTTTATTGATATTGCAGGGCATACCACCCACCCATTCTGGGTAACCGTGGACAGCGCGCCCCCCATCTGCACCCACTGTGACGCATTTGGCCATAAGGCTCACGCATGCCCCATCAAGGAGGGCGTCACATTCCAAGAGCACCCCTCGGTGGCCATGGCCAGTGGAGAGGCGCACTACAAACCAACTGCAAGCACCAAGGAGGCTTTCCCGTGGGGAGCACAAGGATGCTACCTATTGGTAAAGCCCATCTCCCTGCAGGAGTGAAAGAAGGCCAAGCAGGCCCGTAGGACCGCGGCCAAGGAAGCGGCCAAGGCCACCACCGCCATCCCACACTCACAACGCCAGGAGGATATGGAGACCTTCATGGAAGAAGCAACTCAGGAATCCATCATCTAATCAGATTGGGAAGCCCATGCTGAGTGGGCCACTCAATCCGAGGATCTGATGGGAAATTCAATCTCACTCAATTGCTGCACCCAAGCTCCAATTGAAACTGACTTGGGAACTATCCCAACTGAAAAAAAAATTTTGCCCCACTCGACGGTGCACCAAACTCATCTGCACCACAAAAAATTCGTCCGACGTCGGGAAAACAAAAAGTGAAGGCCAAAGCCAACGTGACTCTTTCCACATAAATTAACAAAAACCTGATAGCGTTGCTGCTAACACCCGCGCTGCTGTGAAAGCCCGTGGGGACCTTGAAGAGGCTGGTGGGCCCAGGGGCCCACCCCTTCGCACCTAAGGTGCGATGGGGGAAACCTTTACTCTAGGGGCGTTGAATATTTCTGGACTCAAGGCCTCCCCATCCCAGGCTAGGAAACTGAGTTTTTTACAACACAATTTACCCTTGGATATCCTGGCCATCCAGGAGTCCCACTGTCCACGAGGTTCTGAGGAAGCTTGGAAAACAATGCTTCTCCTATCCCTATCCTTTTGGTCAAAGCACTGTGGGGTGCTAATTCAGAAAAATAATTTTTTAAATTCACATCCTCAGAAACATTCCTAAATGGCCGAGTGCTTGTCATCACCTTCTCATGAGCTGACGTTGCACACACAATCATCAACATCTATGCCCCAAATGGTGCACACGAGCGTCAGGAATTTTTCTAATTGGTCAAATCCCTCCTGTCACCCCCTGATTCTTTCCTAGTTGGCAACATGAACTGTTGGCTAACCTCACCAACAGACCGGTGGCCCCCCTCACCCCACACCCCACAGGGTCACATAGAACTACACATTCTAAAAGCCACCCTTGGATTAATGGATGTGCTGCCATGACATGCCCCACTGCTCAAAAACATGACACGTTCCCACGTCCACAACAGCCAATTAAGGTCCATGACCCACATCAACCTTATTCTAACGCCGGCGAAATTCCAACCCCACATCTCCCACTTCAAAACAACGAAAATGGAATTCTCTGACCACCGACTGGTCTTGATAACCTACCACTTACCTGTCACAGTTGCAAAGGCCCCACATTAATGCAAAATCTGCCCCCTGAGCTTGCGTCGCCAGGATTTTCCATGTGGGTGGAAGAGGCAACTTTGGCAAAATCGTTTGTTGCACCATTTTGCGCGGACCCCATTTCCATATGGGCAACTTTCAAAGAGGACACCATCCGCCACTATCAATCTCTCCTCCAGATGCTCACGAGCCACATCGGCGGTTATCTCGCGCGCTCTGGCGGAATTGGCCCACTTGGAGTCCAACATTCCAGCCACAGGATACAGCCCTGCATGGGGCTGGAAGTGGGCAGAGGCAGCCGCCAACCTCAATGCACTTAAAAGGCTACACAAACATCGGGTTTGTGTCCAATACAGGGCCACATGCATCACTAAAGGTGACAAGTGCACCGCATACTTCTTTAAAAAAAATTTTGCACCACGCCAGAGTGTGGCCTGCACACAGGTGCGAAGATCAGATAATATCATTGCGGACACACCGGCCAAAGTGGCAATCAAAACGCAAAAATATTACTCTGAGTTATACCAAGCCAAACCAATTCAGCCAGCTGAAATGGCAGAATTTCTCGACTGAGCTCATATCTGCACCATTTTCTGATACCCAGAATAATGAATTTAATTACTCCAAACAAATTATGGACAGCCATTTGTGGTGCGCCAAACTGAAAATGCCCCAGGCCCAGATGGCATTCCATATGAGTTCTACAAAAAATATTTCAAATATATATCCCCATTGCTGCTAGCCTCACTTAACCAAAGCCTGTTGGAAACGCGCCTCCTACCAGGAGGACATGAGGCCTTTACTGTCACACTCTTCAAGAAAGGGGATAAGCTTGACTTAGCCAACTGGCGCCCCATTTCTCTAACAAACACAGACACCAAAATTTTAACAAAAATCATGGCTAACCGTTTAGGGACTGTAGCATCTGCCACCATCTCCCCAGAACAAATCAGTTTCATCCCCAGAAGGTCAATTTGGGATAACGTGCACTCCGTGGCTAATGCATGTCAGTCCACAGCCTCTGGGGCACTGGTATTCTTGGACCAACAAAAGGCCTATGATAGAGTAAACTGGGAATACCTAAGGGCCTGCCTCCATCAATTCCGCCCTACCCCCGCTTCATAAACTGGGTAATGCTGCTCACGGAATCTGCGACAATGGCAGTGCGTGGCCCAGGCTTCCTAATGGAAGTAGTCCGCCCTCAAAGGGGCTTGTGACAAGGGGACCCCTCAGCCCACTCTTATACAACTTCAGCCTTGACCCACTACTGCGAAATGTGAATGCCCAACTCACTGGGGTCCATGTGCCAGGCCAAACCCCAGTCAAGATGATGGCATTTGCAGATGATTGCGTGGTGGGGGTGTCTAATAACAAAGATGCACGCGCGCTTGAAGCCCTCATCCAGGAATATTCCCGGGTAAGCAACGCGGCACTGAACGCCTCCAAAACCGAAATCATCCTCCTTGGTCAGTTTCAGAACTGCAGGGCCCCAGCAATTAGTTCCCAACCCGGCCCATCTGCTCGCCCACGTCCACGCCTTACTAACTCAACACACACCGCTCCACTGGTGCTCCCCTTCGTGCCACGTCCTACCATAGGACCAGTGCGCCATCTGGGCGTGTGGATGGAGGCATGCGGATATGCGTCAGCAATAATGGAGTGCCATATACTGGACAATGTGACAAAGCGAATCGCCTCTCTCAGAGCCCACCCTACTACCCTCACTGGCAGGGTTGTTCTTGCCAACTCTATGCTCCTATCCAAAGTCTGGTTCGGAGCCCACGCCATCCCCTTCTCCCCAAGCTTCTTCAAATCCCTGTATGCTTTGCTGCAAGGATGGCTTTGGTCAGGCCGCCCTCCACCAGTACGGCTAGAGGTCATGTTTGGCCCTCATCATCAAGGTGACATGGGCCTGCTTGACTTCAAAGCCCATGCTGCCAAGATCCTGGGCACCTGGATCGCGGCCATCACCACTCCTACACTCCCATCCCAACACTGGTCCCGCGCAGCCCACTCCAACTTCTCCCGAGCCTTGGGCCTCAACAATCCATCGAACCCCCACTCCCTGATGAAATACCTCGCATCACACACATCGGCCACAGGTCCTCATGGGACAAAAACCCACTACAAACGAATCCTACTCTCCATGCGGAGCGCAGAGTGGAGAATTCATATTAGTGGACATACAACCCAAAGAGGCCGCCCCTCTCCTCAGTTTACACAAGAGGTACAGGGGCTACCCATCCATGATGGCATGATCCCCATTCGCGACCCCATGTCCTATCCAGGGTGGACTACCTGGACATGATGGACATCCCCTATTCCATTGAGACCCAAAAAACAATCTGGAGATATGTACATCACCCTCTGTTGCAGCCTCAAGTCCGCTCCCATTGTGGCGCTGCCTGAGGCGGGTGTATCGTACAGCTGAGCGCTCTAACGCTTTACACTCATCCTGTGTCGTGTGTGGCCAGTATGGAACGCTGTTCCACCGCCTGGAGAAGTGCCCCACCTCTAAAGTGATATGGCGCGAAGTTCAACGTCTGCTGGGCCAGGATCAAACGCATCCCTTCAGTCTGTCAAGAGATATGTTTGCTTCATCAATGGCCTCCCCCTTCCACCCTCCCTCCGTGCTCTGGTGGTTGCAATCGCCATGTGGACTATCCACACGATTGTCTTGGATGCCATCGCTGGCTCCATCCCCACCCTCCCAGAAGCTGTCCACAGATTCCGGTCTCATTTGGTGGACCACTTTCAAGCATGGATGTTTGGATACCTCCCACCGCGTCACTGACAGCTGGTCTCCTCCTGGTTCTCAATCTGGTTCATCAAATCAGACCTCTTCCTCCACACGTGCTCATTAGTGGCTACGGCCCCTTCACACGTTCCCTCCCCCTCCCCATAAGTGGCGTTCCCGCTGGCAACAAGAGATAGCATCGCTTCTCTGGGGTGCCTCCCCTGGTACTAAGTTTGTCTTTCCTGAGTCATATTTGGAAATGTCCGTCCTATGGTCGGCCTTCCCCGCAATAAATTTAAATTTAAAGATCTGAAGTCACTAATGTACATTGTACAGGAGCCTACATCTACCCAATCTAACACTTTATATCGAGTCATTTGCGTGGACCACTCAAAGATGTGCGCAACAACTGGTTAGAACTTGTACTCAGCCCACCATGATGCGCGATGATTTTGTTGTTAAGGATCAAAACTTCAAACCATATCTTAAGACCATGTACACACCTGGAGAGGGGACAATTGCTGTCTTCCTCCAAATGATTGAGTAACATCATGGATGGTGCTACCAATCACTAGAAGGCTTGCCACGAACAAGGATGCATGAGCCGCGAGGCTCAGGAGATCCTCAGCGTGAGCTTAAGGCCTGGATTATCTTGGATGAAAGTCAAGAGCATCTTACTCTCCAAGTTTGAAAGTGAACAGGATGTACAGAATATGAATCAATAGTTCTGTTGATGAAGATATGCAAAAAAGAATCAGTCACAAATTACATTTCTTGTTTTTACCTTAAGGCCCAGAAGTTATGGACAACATGAACAATGGATCTACCCACCACAAAATCCGTTTGGTTAGGCTCCCTGGAGATGTATCCTAATCTGAAGATGCACATGATTTTGGTGGTCAAGAGCGCAATGTCCTTTAAAGCGCTTAAGGATGTTCTACTTAAAGTACAAGAGATAAATAGATCTTATTTTAAGTCAATTGCACCTATACTACCCCCTTGACAAGTCAGTAAGGACGTT
The DNA here is from genome assembly GCA_022478985.1 of Massospora cicadina. Taxonomy (NCBI): domain Eukaryota; kingdom Fungi; phylum Entomophthoromycota; class Entomophthoromycetes; order Entomophthorales; family Entomophthoraceae; genus Massospora; species Massospora cicadina. The sequence goes on from JAKSZP010003975.1 coordinate 151,127, forward strand.
TATATCACCAATGATAAGGTTGAGAATCCCAAGGAGAAGAGCAACAAACCGCCTGAATGCTTGCCATGTCTAGAATTTAATTGCCATAAATCACCAACCTGGGTACATCGATTGATCCTGTCTGTTAGTTACAGCTGAAACCAAGGAACAAACTCCTAAAGAGAACACATCTAATACTGTAAATTGGGTGGATCTCCACACTGAGATTGATGACGACCATGAAGATGAAGACTTGGCTAGTGCAGGTTACCATGTGGTAGGGGCTCCTAGAATAGTGGCTGTACTGGCTAGACTGAGAGTTCATGGTGCTGACGTATCTGTATTAAATGGTACCTTAGTAGCCCAAGCAAATAAACTATCTGAGTGATCAATTCCATTAAAGAAGGAGAGCTTTTGATCGCGTCTACCTTCAAGAGTGTGGAACCAGATTTTGAAAACACTACCAAGCTAATACAAATTCTGTTACTTTGAAGAAATTTGAAGACTCTGCCACTGACGCTCTGGCCACTGGAAATTACTTCAGCAAGAGCGTAACAAAGGTGGAAGTTATCATCTAGAAGGTTGCATACTGGCAGTACCTGACGCCAAACTCCAGTGATAAGTATCTTCTCCAAACTTATGAAAAAGCTAAAGTTTATGCCTGACATTGACTACAATGTGAAATAATGTACTGCAGGACCTGACATCGCCTGCGCCTTAGGAGCTTATCCTTCTTTAACTTTATGATTTGGGTGCATGATCCTGATGGCACCCACAGTAGTGTTGTACAATGACCACTATGATTTTCTGATTAAGACACAGTTTCTTTTGGAGTTTAAGGCGAAAATTAACTTAACTACAAGTATGGTTAACATTCTGAGATATCAACTCCCCTTGGTGTTTAAGGATGAGAATGTTAAACCTTGAAGCCAGCATACTTGTTTGGTTGAAACAGGCCAATTGATCTATCCAATTAATTACATCTTAATGAGAAGGTTATAAAACAACTACTGACTAACGTGAGCGTTGAAGAAGAACTCCCTTGAGTGAAAGTGAAACAGAAATTTGACCAGGGGACCAAAGAATAATGACCTTGTTCATCAGCGTTAAGATTCCTCCTGAACAATATCGGAATTTACAGTCAAGACAGTATATGAGAGCAAGAGCTTAGAGATTTATCAGAATTCTACAATAACACTTACTCTGGAGAGCTAAACCTTGCCTTGGGGAACATTACTGTCCAACCAATCAAAGTTGAGAAAGGACGAGTTGTGGCACTGGTACGGCAGACCTGTTTCCAAGATATCTAGTCCATATATGCAGTAGGGGGTTTTGATGAGCTTAGTTTGGGGATGTACACCTAGGCAGCAGAAAAGGTTGGATGAACTTTTTTGGATGAGTTCAATGTTATCTTTAGCACTGGATCTGATGACTATGGCCTGTGCAAAGGGGAGTTCCATAAAATGGGCACCAGTTCAGTTACCTATTTTAAGTCTAAACCTTACCACTGTTTGAAGACAGAGGACACATTCACCATGCAAGAGCTCAATCATCTAGCTAAAGCCGGGCTAATCAGTTCATCCAAGAGCCCATGGGCATCTCCTTTGTTGCTGGTGCGCAAGAGGGATGGGACTCGCAGGTTTGTCATGGATTACCGCCGTTTAAACGAGATTACCAAGAAGGACTTGTACCCACTGCCATGCATCAACGACGCTTTGAAGTGGCTAAGTGGCTCAAATACTTTTTGTCCATGAACCTAGCCAGCGGCTAATGTCAAATGAAGCTCTCCCCCAGGACCATGAGAAATGCTCCTTAAAAAGCAGCCAAGGGTTGTTTAACTCATGAGGATGCCACATGGTCTCTGTGATGCCCCTGTGACCTTATAACGAGCAATGGATCACATTTTGGCAACCTTAAGTTATTAAGTGTGTTGATATACCTCTATGATACCTCAGTGTTCAACTGCACTTTTCAAGAACATTTGAATCACCTCTGGGAGTCTTCAATAATCTGCGTGCTTCCAACTTGAAACTGAAGAGAAGCAAATGTACTTTCCTCAAATGATAAATAGAATTCCTAGGGCATGAGTTTAGCTCAGCCAGAATTAAACCTCAGGAGGTAAAAGTTGATGTGATTGTGCCCAATGGAGCCACCTAAGAGTATGAGGGACGTTCAAGTGTTCCTTAGAATGGTGGGGCACTTCAGACTGTTTATCCCCCATTTTGCGGACTTTGCGCGCCCCTAACCTACCTCTTGACTAAAGAGATGAAGTTAATGTAAAGCCTGGAGCAAAAGTAGGCATTTGTGGAGTTTAAGACATAATTGGTAGAAGCACCAATTTTGGCATATCCTGACTTCAATAAGACCTTCTACTTGCACACTGACGCCAGTGATGTGGGACTTAGTGAAATCTTAGCACAAACAGCTGAGAATGGGGTAGACCACCCGAATGATTATTATTCCAAAGTATTCAGAAAGGCAGTAAAAAATTACACTGTTATTAAACGCAGATGCCTTACAGTAGTCAGAGCAGTCGAGCATTTTAAGACCTATCATATGGAGTACATTTAAAAGTAGTCACAGATCACATGTCGCTCCACTGGGTAAAAAAATATGAAGGATACAAATGGACGCCTTGCCCGTTGGGCTGTCCTCCTGAAAGGGTATGATTTTAAAATCATACATTGATCAGGAGACAAACACCTCAATGCGGATGGTTTGTCAAGGGTACCAGTATTCCACCTGAAGGCTCCAAAGAGTTATTGCCTGTATGACCTAATTGGGCTCCCTTAAGAAGTTTGGCAGGACGATACAGAAGAGGTCAAGAGCGTCCTGAGCAGATGTTCTAAAGATACCTGGTGTAAAAATTTACTTAGGATTGATTATTGACCGTCAACCCAGTAACCTTTTTACTGCACAGGTTCAATTTCCTCATGCACTTCGTCGCGTTATATAGAATGTATTAATTGATAATAGTATGTAGACTATTATCCATAGTTGAGTTGGAACTATTATTAGGCCCAACGCTTTGTCCAGTACTTCTGATTAAATACTCTGTAAGTCGTACATGTAGGGATTTGTTCCCTATATTCTTGTCCACCCAATCTTCATTAAGATACCCTAATGACAGTCTCTCTCAGCCCAACACACAGTTAGCAGCTATCCCTGATTATGGTTCCTTTGTCTCTAGATCCCCACTCAGATCTTTACTCTTCTCTATGAGAGTCTTCCAATTATTGCTTTCTGCAATAGTATCCTTGAGATGGGATATCCGTTAGAAGCTGATAGTCTAACTATACACCAAAATGACAATATTACTGTAGATACTACTAATATTGGTAATAATGATGTTTTACTAATGATGTTTTATATGTGTTTTTCTATTATAGTAAATCCTAGGGAATTATATAGTAGGGGATTCAGCTGTCTAACCCTTGGTTGACACCTCTCCAATGAAATGGCAGCCATTGCCATTAATCACCCTTCCTTGTCTCAGTAGCGATGGTCTTCCCCATCCTGGCTAGGATTCCATCATTGGACATCCTCGAGACCTCAAAATGGAAAGAGTCAGAAAATGTGTCCCTAACGTTTTCCTCTTGATCCAAGCGAACCAACCATAATTGGCTAGCGACCTGCTTAGGTAATGGGACTTATTACCCATTATGGCAGGTCACTTCACCAACTGATCGACTTGGTAGTTGCAGGCGGCATCACTTGCCTCACAACTCACTATTCATTTCCAATCAGTCAGTGATGAAACCTGACCGATCCCAATTGGAATACCTGATAGTTAATCACTAGCAGATGCCCCTATTTCGTCGGCCACTCTGCCTAATGAGATCTTAGGTATTCATCTGGATTGATTCCTGACGGATACAACCAGGTGAATATCCCAAAATCCCCCAAATGTAGTTCCTCTGAAACTTGGGCCAACCAATTTCTGATTCACTTTGTCTTATAGAATTTTCCCCTAGCGACGCCAGGTAATCTAGAAGGCTGGGAATATGGGCAAAAATCCCAACACCTGGCATGTCAAAGGAAATCTGCAAAAAAAGTTCAACAAGTGGTACCCTTACATCTGGCCCAGTGATTGCATGGAGATAGTGATGGAGGCTCATAAGCACGTAGCCCATGGACTAATCCAGAAGACATTAGCTTACCTCAAGATGGGGTTTTAATGGTAATGCATGTCCAACAAAGTACACCGAGCATTGGAGTTGTGTGTACCCTGCGCCAGTTTTCTCCTGCTGGAAAAAGAATTAAGTTTATGCCCATTCCATCCACTGCACCATTCAGAAATGTCTCTATTGACTTGGTGGGACCGTTGCCAACAGCATCCAGCAGCGCCAAGTTCATCTAGTGGCAATTGACCACTTCACTAAGTGGGTCAAAGTGTCCACAGTCAAAATGTACATCGAAAATTTCACTGCCCAATTCTTGTACAACTAGGTGATTATATGACACGCTTGCCCTCAAATCCTTTTGTTGGAAAATGAAAAAACTTCATCCCATATATGCTGAAGAAACTAATGGATTTGTTAAGGTGAAGCGGCAGTTCACAACCCTCTACACACCATCCTCAAAAGGAAGTGTCAAAAGAGTAAATGGGACCATAGGAGGCTTTTTAAAGAAGATGCCCATAAACTACAAGTCAATATGGGACCAGTTGCTCCCATCAGCGTTGTTGGCTTACTGGTTAAGCCACCACTGCGTAATAACGTCCTCATTTAAAGTCATATATGGGCGAAGGCTGAGATGCCTACCCTCCTTGTTGGAAAATCAACTTTTCTGGTGGCTTGGGCTCTGCTGGCTGGCAGGACAACCAGTATGAAGACTGCAGACCCTTGCCATATCGCCTTAGGTGACAGGGTCAGCAACTCTCACTGACCCCTTGGTGTGTCACCCGCGTTATTCAGGGATTCTCAGACTAAACCCCAACCCATAAGAATAAACATCAATTTATAATAAAAGGGAGATTAAAAAGGGAGATAATTATTGAAAAGGAAGCTCCAGGTATTTATATGTACAAATGGGCTACTGCGCCCCTCACCAACCTATTGGCTCATCTCTGGATCATCCAGCCAACCATCTCTCTTCCTTTCACTGCATTTCTCACTTCCCAGGTGTCAACTCTCTCATACTGACCTTCCCAATGTCCGAGTCTTAGTTTTGCTTCATCTTCAGCCTTCAGTCGCTGGTTTTATGTATAAATTATATTATATAAATTAGTATCAAATTAGAATTAATTTTTTTAATTATGTGCCAGAAAAATCTTTGGCTTCTTGGTAACTCAGAATAACTCAGCTTCTCGCTGATAAAACATTTCAACTCTTTGTAGTCAAACATTTGTGGAATTTCCTTTCTAAGGTGATAATTGATTATTGATATTAGGCGCTGGAAACAACCTTGGCTGCCTCAAACTCAGAATCAGCAGCTTCCACTGGCATATAATAATTGATAGAATTGGATCATCCTTGGCTACTAGTCGCCGGTGATCCATATACTTAATTTGGGGCCAGTGGTTGCCCCAACTAATCTTAACAACCAATCTCGGTGGAATACTTAGATTTAGCTAAACCCAGTAGGGGAGAAACTACCCATAAATCACTCAAAATACCATGAAACTCAGTCAGTAAGCCATTCTTTTAGGATTAACCATTTTATTCCAAGTATCAATTAATCATTGGAGGAATCCATCTGTTTAAAATTTCGACATTTCCTCCCACTTAACCAGATGGTTATCCTCCTACTTCCAGCCTCTGCGTGTGGGGAAGGCGTCCAAGGCTTGCCCCTCCCCGCCACCAACAGTTGCTGGAACCCAAATTCTAGTTTGGGGTCACACCATGGTGCTTTTCCTCTCCCCAGCTGAACCAGCAGCACATCCCCGCCACCTACTCACCAACCTGTCAGATACTCCAGCACCAACCAACAGACCCCCTTTGGTGAGCATTACTGATAGAAATCGCTTTTCCAGCAACAGTGGGTTCTTCTGGTTAGCAGGCCAACCAGTATGGAGACTGGCTGACCCTTGCCATTCCGCCCCTAGGTGATGGGGCCAGCAGCGCCGGCTGACCCTTGGCGTATCACCTGCGCCATGTGGGGATCCCCCAGCATAAACCTCAAACAACAAGTATAGATATAAACTTAAATAAAAGGAGATTAGGCAAAGGGGTATATTTATTGAAAGGGAAGCACCAGGCATCAATATTTACATTGGGATACTGCGCCCCTTGATAACCTATAATCTCATTGGTGGATCTTCCAGACAACCGTTTATTTTCCTTCTGCTGCGCTTCTCACTTCCCTGGGTTCAACCCTCTTGCCCCATCCTTTACAATGTCTAAATATTAGTTTTGGCTTCACCACAGTCTTCAGTCACTGGTGAGCTGTATAAATTACTATATATAAATTGATATTAAATTAGATTCAATTTAGTAATAATGCGCTGAAAACATCTTCAGTAGCTTGGGTAACTTAGGATACCCGGCTTATTAGCCAACAACTAATTTTGACTCTCCTAGTTGATTATTTGGGGTATCACCTTTCTCAGGTGATAGTCAATTACTATTAATATGCACCAGAAACATCCTTGGCCACTTCAAACTAAGGATCATTAATTTCCTCTGACATTATTTAAATATTTAAATGGATCATCCTCAGCTACTAGTTGCTGGTGATCCAAATACCAATTTAGGTCCAGTGATTGGCCTCAACTGAACCTAAATCCAATCTTGGCAGAAAAATAATTCAGCTCATCCCACTTTGGGAAGCAATTACCAAGAAATCAACTAAATAACCACAAAATTCAGTCAATGTGCCATTCCGCCATGTTTGCCATTACCTTTAAAATATCTATATTCATTAGAGAAATCCATCTGGATAAAATTCTGACATTGATCCCCCACTTTACCAGATGGTATTCCTCCTACTTTCCAGCCTCAGCGTGGGGGTGGGCATCCAGGGCTTGAACCTCCCCATTACCAACAATCGCTAGAACACTAACCTCCAGTTTGTGGTCACACCAGTGTGCTCTTCCCCTCCCTGGCCAAAATGGTAGCTCATCCCCGCCACCTCCTCAACAACCTTTCAGCTATTCTGGCATCAACCAGCAGAACCCCTGTAGTGAGCACCAATGTCAGAAATTTGACTTTTCCAGTGACAGTGGCTCTTCTGGTCATCAGTCAACCAGTATGAAGACTGGCTGACCCTTGCTGTTTTGCTTTAGGTGACGGGGCCAGAAGCAACAGCTGACCCCTTGGCATGTCACCCGCACCATTTGGTATCCCAGCCTAAACCCCAACCCTTTAAGAATAAGCTAAAATTTGTAAAAAAAGAGATTATGTTAAGTAATATTTTATTGATAGGGAAATGCCATATATCTACTTGTACAAATGGGCTACTGCGCCCCTTACTATCCTATTGCTCATTGACGGATCTTCCAGCCAACCACTCTTTATTCCTTCCGCTGTACTTCTCACTTCCCTGGTGTCAACCCTCTCTCCCCGTCCTTCACAATGTCTGAATATTAGTTTTGGCTTCTTTCTTCGACTTCAGCCATTGATGAGCCATATAAACTATTATATATAATTTATTATTAAATTATATTTAATTTATTAATAATTTTCCAGAAACATCTTCAGTCACTTAGTAACTCAGAATAACTCAATTTCTCGCCAATGACATATTTTGACTCTTCATAGTCAATAATTTAGGGAATTGCCTTTCTCAGGTGATATTTGATTATTAATATAGGCGCCAGAAACAACCTTGGCCACCTTGAACTCAAAATCATTGGCTTTCACTGGCATATAATAATTAATAAAATTGATTCATTTTCAGCTACTAGTTGCCATTAATCCATATACTTAATTTGGGGCCAGTAATTGGCCCTGACCTATCCTAACATTTGATATCGGCGGAATACTTAGATTTGGCTTGTTGGAAAGTTTACTTGATGGATCTCTAATGATTAAGCGAGATTTGGGATGAAATGGCCAATCTCAGAGGAATGGCTTATCAACTGAATTTCGTTGTTATTAAGGGATTGCTAGGTAGTTGCTCCCCAATTGGGTTGATCCTGATCAAGTATCCTGCCAAGTTGGGATTGAGCGGGGCCAATCACCAGCCTGAATTAGGTTTATGGATCACTGGCAACTAGTAACTGAGGATGATCCATTTATATCAATCAATGTTGACAGAAACTTCTGATCCTGAGTTTGAGGCAGCTGAGGTTGTTTCTGGCGCCTCATATATAATAATCAATTATTGCCTGAGGAAGGAGATTCAACAAACAATTGACTATCAAAAGTTAAATGTGTTATCAGTGCAAAGCTGAGATATCCCAAGTACTCAAGCAACCTAAGCTGTTTCTGGTGCATAATTACTAAATCAAACACAATTTTATATCCCTTTTAATGTAATTATTATACAGCTCACCAGCAACTGAATGCTGAGGATGAGCAATAATCTTTTCTCTCTCTCTCTCTCTCTCTCTCTCTCTCTCTCTCTCTCTCTCTCTCTCTCTCTCTCTCTCTCTCTCTCTCTCTCTCTCTCTCTCTCTCTCTCTCTCTCTCTCTCTCTCTCTCTCTCTCTCTCTCTCTCTCTCTCTCTCTCTCTCTCTCTCTCTCTCTCTCTCTCTCTCTCTCTCTCTCTCTCTCTCTCTCTCTCTCTCTCTCTTTCTTATATTTGGACATCGGGATAATGGGTGAGAGGTTAACACCAAGGGAGAGAGAAGCGCAGTTTAAGAGAAAAAGTGGTTGGCTGGAAGGTCCAGCGATGAGCTGATAGGTCAGTGATGGGCGCAGTAGCCCTTTTGTATATATAAATACCTGATGCTTCTCTCATAACAAACATCTCCCTTTGCCTAATCTCCCTATTTAAGTTTATGTTTATTATTATGGGTGGGGTTTAGGCTGGGGGATCCTCAAATGGCTTGGGTGACACACCAAGGGGTCAGTCGGTGCTGCTGGATCCATCACATAAGGCGTAAGGCAAGGGTCAGTCAGTCTTCATACTGGTTGACCTGCTGACCAGCAGAGCCCAATTTCGCTGGAAAAGTGATTTTCTGACATGGCTCAATTTAGTTGGGGAGCAACTACACAGAAATCACCCAAAACACTAAAAATTAAGTTATTAAGCCATTCCGCCAGGATTGTCCATTTCATCCCAAATATTGTTTAATCATTAGAGAAATCCATCTGGTTTAGATTCTAACACTCCAGGCACCAATCATATCAGCAGATAGATTAAACATATCACCTGGAAGTTACTAGCAGGAGTTGGCTGAGGATTTGATCATAATAAAGCTAGAAGCTTTAGACATTTAAGTTAGCCTCCCTCCAAGTCAAAGAGAGAAACAAAGAAGAACCAAGTTACCCAAATTCAGCATTTGAGACAAAGTTTTGTTCTACAACTTGAGAAGAACACAACTAAAGAAACTTCAGCTCATTTGAACTGGACCTGCAAAATTAATTTTTACCAAGAGAGGAGCGGAGTACTTTATCCACAACAAGGACATTAACATTGCTTTTAATAGTTTTCATGCATGGCACCTTTAAGCATTCCCCAGGTCTCATATTAATTGGTGGATTGTTGTGGATGAGCTGCGAGTGGGGCTACTGGCCAGTACTCAACCAGTGAAATGGGTGCAAGCAACCATCAAACTGGTGGCTGTAATGACGTCTAGTCCATTGCAGATGGGGGCTATCAAAGCCCTTTTATGGATGAGGGTGAGCTAAAAAAGTCTTAATCCAAACGTGATATCATATAAAAAAATTTCTCCCTGCCTCCTTAAAAGATTTATTTTATGAAATGACGATGCCGCCCAAGAATCATTTTGAAACCTGACCCCCTTTTATACCTTGGTGGGCCAAAATAGTTTCATTCCGCCAATGATGCCCCAACAAGAAAACCAAATTAAACCGCCAAAAGCATCAGAAGGTTAAACAAGAATTTTTCAGATTTGGACAGTCATCTAATTTCTGAGAGACTTAAAGCCATGCTGTGAGGTGCATCACAGGAGTGCCATCACTCAAACACAATGTTGAGATGCATAATACCAGATTTGATAATCACCTAATTTTGACTGAAGCAATAATTGCCAGAACCCATAAGTGGGGCCTAGCACAAAGGCCCCTGAACATCCAGGTTCAGGGGTAACTGCCGCAATATGGAGCTTGAACATACATTAATTAGCTCAGATTTGCGAAGAGACAAAAGCAGCTGTCAGACGCCATCTGACTAGAGGATCTTGAAAAACCTCAATATCAAACTCTAAATTCTCAAATATCTTATAATCCTTCATTCATTTCATATCTTGAATTCCCCCTGAATTATATAAAACTTCAGTTTTTATTCTAATAAAAAATCTTTTTACAGAATCTTAACTTTATCCTTCTTTTTTACCTTGTATTGTATCAAGTTTCTAATCACCAGTAACCAGTCTGGTATTGACCAATCTGAAGTAATAGTTAGCAGCCAGTAAGGTACTAGCCTTTTTAAAGAAGACACTCTGTTGAGGATATCTTAGTTCTAATAATGCCAAGGAAGAGGTTGATTTTTCCATTTAATCACGAAGACCAATGCATGTCAAGAGTATCTAAAAGAGTCATGAAGTTCACCAAGGGCGCGGACAAGTTAACCAAGCGGGTGATGAACCAAGGGGTAGCATTTGAGAAGAATTTTCTTAGTGAGAGCTAATGTGATATTAGAAAAGGTTTTCTGGTGCCTAATCTGCGTTGAGTAGACCCCCTGAGCAGTGAGTTGACCTCAAAAAGTTAAGCGAGCTGAGGTCAGCGCACTGACTGTCAGATTAGTTTTATGCTGGGCATAGAATGCATAGGGTACATCATCACCATCCCAGTCTCCTTGACAATTAAGAGGGTAGATGGATTATGCACAAACTGGGATTTATGCTGCGGTGAGGTCAGGTGATTGAAAGAAGTGTGCTGAGTCCCTGACAAATTTATAAGATTGGCAGAAGTTGCTACTAACCTTAGGGCCTGGGTTTAGGTTGAGGGGTGTGGGGTTTTATTCCTTTTTACAGACAGTTTCCAGATTGGCTGTACCATCATAAAGGTGCTCATCTAAAAGGGTTGCTTTCTCAGCCCCTTTATCCTTATAACTCAGAGAGGTTTTTAGCCCCTGTTAGGAATCGCCCTTTATTAGGGAATCTTCTTACTTGAGGTCACAACTCACCAATATTAAATGATTGTCAAATGTCAAATTAAGCTCCTCATTAACTTGGGTTAGGCCCATTCAAAGTGTTGGGGATTATCCTAATAACCTTTTTAAACTAAAAGACATTCGATAGTTGGGGATCAATAACAATATTGATATACCTCTAAAAAATTTTGCTGACTGATGCTAAGGATAATTGAGACCTAATATATCATTACTACTCTAAATCATCATAATAATAGGCAACTGATTTGAGAGTCTTTAAGCAAGGCATATAATTGCATTCTACTGATTAGTATTTTTCCCCTACTTTTAATAAATTATATCGCCTCACATTATTAGCCTTAGCACTTTTAAATAGTGTGAGGCTCACCTCTAATCAACCTTAGCGTTTAACTTACTATAACAAATATAATGTCATTTTTTATTATATCTAATTTAATATAACTTAATAAACAAATCCATTCACAACAGGGTTGAGGCTGGTAAACTTAGAGGGGGAACTTTGGCTACCTTTTCTTAGGCAGGGCGACATATTAAGCATACTGCACCTGCCTTATTGTTGGTATTCTGGGATGGCAACATGTGAGCAACCCAAGCGGCAAGAAATCCCAACAGCTCTCACCTCTTGAAAACAGATTTCCTCATTCTCCACCTACTCTGCATGGGTAGGATGGGCTGAGGTACCCAGAGCAGGGCTTTTCATCCATGTGATTTGATTCTATGTTTTGATTTATAAATGGCTCATCCAATTATACTGGATGCTTGGTCAGCTTCCACACCCACGCTTCTTTATCAGCTGCAACCAGCTCCTGCTGCTGACGCAGTATGTCAGTAACTTTCAATAGGTTACGCGGCAACTACTCTTTAGCTGTAGGATGAAGGACACTTTGGTACCAACCTTGGTGATTCCACTAACTGGGTCATACATATAATCATTGGGGGTTTGCCTTTCAAATGATGACACTGTGCCATCATGTGCCTGGTTTTGAAACAAAAGTGACAAGCCTGCTTGGCGTCCTCTTGTTACATGTAAATTACCTGTTAAAGGCCTGAATTATGGATAAACTTAGATAAAATTTTTTTTGTATTCATGAAGGATGTAGGCTCATACAGGGCTTCCACTGTATAAATAAGATAGCAAGGTATATAATCCCTGACAGCTTTCCAAAATTTGCAGACCTCACCATAATACAATAGGCCAGTATTAATTGCCTCATGAACTCATTCATGGATGCATCTATCCGCAACTTCTAAACAGTCACCCATTTTGTGGCCTGATTCGCATAAAAGGTGGGTCAATGCACAGGTAGGAGTCCTTTTACTGGATGCCCACTTCCGTAAGTCGCTTACAGTCAAGTTTGTTAATATAGAGATATTGATTTACCCACATTCTTGGACCCAATGATGATTGAAATTGTCACAAGCCAGTACACAGTTGAGCTCCCAGTAGATTATAATGATTAGATCTGACCACTTCTCCTCCATGACTAATTAGAGGTGGATGCGGATTGTATCCTGAGAATAAGATTTGAGGGCCTGGTGATCAAAAAACCTGACACTTATAAATTATTAATATATCTTCCACTCTAGTGCAGGTCTTTAAATACAAGTTCAAAAACCTGTGCTGGCTAAAAAATCTTGGTGCAGTTTATTTGTCCCAAGGTTGATCAACTCAATTATAAAAATCATTTATATGAGGTAAGCTGAGCAGGGGATGTACATTACCAAAAAGATAATAATAAAAATAAAATGGGCTGAAACGCTCAAACAAACAGAATGGTACCAAAACCTGCAAAAACAAACCAGCCAGGCTGTCAATGGAAAACCATTAGATGACCATGGTGGAGGGGGAGGGGGGTCAGGGGCGTTTCCTCAGCTTCATCATTGTTGAGCAAAGTACAGGCCCAAGCGAAAATCAAGGGAGTGGTGCATCATCAGTGTGAGGCTTGAGATTTCCCTTGGGAGGGCCAGGCCAGTCACCATGCACCACTGCAAAGGTGGTGATGTAGATGATAGTTCCTGTTCATCCTAAAGCGTGCTTTGGGAAGCTTGATAAAAGTGACAATGTTTGTGCGCCTGCCACTTATAAATAAACCATTAAAATCAAAATGTGACCTAGCTATTCCACAATCCATCATCATGAGTGAAAGTCACCGCGCAATAAAATTTTATATTAAAACAGGGTGTTGGGGCTTTCACAGGAGTTTTCCTTTTAGGATCCAGCTAATAACCGTATCAAGGCCAAAGCCATGGGACAAGAACGCCAATTTTTGATGCAGATGCGTGCCCCATTATTGAATGATGCAGGTCATAGCGGCACCAATTTCGAGGGCTTGCCTTCTTTATTCATCCACAGGAGAGAAGCTAAACCAATATCAGCTTATTAATACTTTGGGACCACACGCCGCATGCATATATTATAAAAGTTTACCCAGAGAAATAGCGCTCTGCTGATACCAATTGCGCACCATAACACTAATCCACCTGGCATTGGTAAACATGTGGGCTGCTTCCATGGGGACGTCTTCCTCGCTCCATTAGAATGCTTAAGCTGGGGTATTCCTTCTGCAGCATAGGGAGTATCCAGAGAGGGCTCAGGAAACGACTGTTTCCAGTCCCTAATAGCATTAACCCAAATGCCCATTTGGAGCCAATCCTGACTGAGTTTGGGGGTCATAACCCCATGCATGGCTGCCGCTGCCTGAGGCGAGATTTCATGTTCAATCCAGGAATGCACAGGCTTAGGGTGAACCCTGCTTATACTAATCTACAGAGGTTGCCAGGGGGCAAGGGCTCACTAGATTTTCCATTTGAACATCAAGAAGGAGTGGCCACACAGGGTTTCATAAATGTTCTTGTCACTCCAAACTCTCCAGTCCCAGACATGATCAATTGTGGTGATAACCCAGAGCCAGTACTTCATTTCACCTGGATAAAACCATTAATGCTTCAGCTAATTTGCAACTTCTAGCGACCACACCTGGAAGGGTCCCCATTCAACAGCTTTTTTTGTCTAACCTTCTTGAAGCAAGTCAGAGGCTATAGCAAGAGGGATGCACGTGTATGACCAATTTAAGGCTATGGTAGCATGAAACCCAGCGATGATCCACGGTAGCACCTCCTCAGGTGAAAAAGGTGTTATACCACTCAAGGGCAACTTCAAAGGAAAGAGCATGGCGCACCCAATCTAGAGCAATGGAAACTTTGGGGAAAATTTTGATATTACTGGTCAGTTTCACTGATAAAAAACCCAAGCTTTTCACCAAGGACGCCATAATAGTGGAATACCCGCTTTATTGAACTCTATTGCATCAAAGAGGTTAGTGCCTGTGTCCAGCCATGCCTTGGTATTAGCAGGTTTGAGGTCCTCACAAACTACTTCTTCCACCGCATGGTGGTCCACTGGTAGCTTCATCCACTTGAGGGCTTTCTCAGTGAAGATGTGTGACGATTTAATGATGATTTCCAACTTGATTGAGAACTGGGTGTCAAACCATCTTTTTGCAGCCCCAGCAGAGAACTTGCTAGTGTGCCAAGTGGTGGCAGTCTAAGGAATTTGAGACTTCAAAATCCATTATATTTCTGTCATATATGTGAACTGCAACATTTTCAACTGTGACACATCTCAGGTGGAGACACCTCTACAAGTATGCATTTCCTTCTGCTTTGGGGTATACTTTACTGGGGGGTAAAAGGTACGGTGCTGTGCTCATGAATAGACTCAGAATATTTTAAAATTGGTGCTGATACTTTTGATTTTTTGGGCAATGGAGTTTGGTGATCAGATGAATCTAAATCAGATCCTGAAGCAACTGTAACGTGATTGGGGTTACAATCTGACAATGGGTTTAATTGAGGCGCTTATATTCTGTTGGGAATAATTTCTGAAATTTTAGCACTTTAGAAACTAACGTCTGATTGAACCTGACTAGCAGTACTAAGCTTGGAAAAATTGAGTCCCTGATTGGGAGAATTGGTAGGAATCCTTGCAGTAGCTGAGGGTTCCACCAGCCTAAACTTGTGGCTCCCCAGTATTGGGGCCTGGCCCAAGACAGAATCTTTTACTTTGGGGGAGGGTCTGGAAGTTTTGAATTACACTTCCAATGGGGCAGGTTTAATCTCAAAGTTACACTGGGCTGATTCTCCAAAAAGCAATAAATTTGAAGTAAAATACAGGCTAAAACTTGACCTACATTTTATTTTCGAAAAGAGGAAATCTTTATAGGCTTTTTTACAGTTTGTAATCTATCAGAGTGAATTAATATCTGCGCAATTGAATCTTCAATCAGTTGATTGGGATTTGATTGACCATCAACCTTGATAGATTGCAATAGATTGCTCTCTCCTTCTGATGATGTCAGGGGAATTGAGGAAGGGGATTTTTTGTAGATATGCGAATTTGGTTAAATCCCAACACTTCCCCCTCAAGATTTGATCATGGAGGAGGATGACTTCTTAAAAACCTAGGATGAATACGATTTACCACAATACCAGTATCAGTATGAACAATTTATATTCTAGTCCTCTTTGAAATATAACTCTATAAGGACCAGACCAATTAGTTCCCAACTTTTAGTCCGTCCACCTGGCTGAAAATTATAATACATAACATAATCTCCAATATATTATTCAGGTAAGACTGGTTTATGTTGATTGCTTTGTAGAGTCTCTCTTTGAGTAGTGGTTTCAATTGAATTCATTGCTTGAGCCTGGAGGCGGATAATCTCATCAGCCAAATTTCTCATAACTAAATCAGAATTTCTGGGATGCTTTCTTCAAGGATAGTCTGAACACTAGAAAGGACTAAAGGATCCCGCCCATATATACACTTAAATGGGGACATCTTGATAATGCGATGATAGCTTATCTGATAAGCAAACAAGGCACTCGTTAAATAAAAATTCCACTGAGTCAGATCAGTCGAGGCCATTTTCCTTAAAATTGAGACCAAGGTTCCATTAGCTCGTTCAATGGCCCCATTTGTGGATGGATTATATGGGACAACAAATCGCTGAGTAGTGTTAAATAATTTTGATAAATCCTGTATAAGCTACGAGGTGAAATTAGTCCCATTGTCTGACATAAGGACCTTTGGATATCCATGTTGGGAAATAATATGCTGATATAGGAATAAGGCTGTAGTCTTGGGACCATCTAGTACTAAAAAATAAGGCTGTAGTCTTAGCCAAAGGGGTAGCAATTGAAATGTCCTCAACCCATTTGGTCAAATGGTTGACGGCCATAATGATATACTGATTACCATGCACTCCTCGAGGAAAAGGCCCTACAACATCAATGCTGACTACTTTAAACGCCTTAGTTGGGGAAATAACTTGATGTTGATATGTAGGGTTGGTAGTTCCATGATGTTTGCAAGTAAGACATGAGTAAAGAGTCTCCCAAATGAACTCAGTCATGTTGTTCCAATAGTATTGAGCCTTCAACCATTCTTGAGTTTTCTTTAAGCTGCTATGACCAACTTGTTCATGAACTTCCACTACAGTGTAAAACCTGGAGTTGGGATGTAGGAAGGGCAACCATTTAGACTTGACTTTCTTGTACAAAGCTCCATATTGAATCATAGTATCCTTGGTAATTGATTTTAGATAGGCTCAATCCTCTTCAGTCTCTTAATCCCATAATTCCAGTCATCCAATAAGATTATAAAAGCGTTCTTTTTTTCTGGTTCCAAGGTCAGAATAGGTAGTCAGGATAACTCATCCGCATTTTGATGCTGAGCTCCTGAGTGATGAACAATGGAAAAATTGTAATTTTGCAATTGTAAAGCCCAACGGGCCAACCTCCCATCAGGATCCTTCATATTCTGCAGCCATCGTAATGAGGAATGGTTGGGTATAACGGTGAAATGGGTACCATATAAAAAGTGCCAAAAAATTCTTTTTTTAGTACTAGATGGTCCCAAAGGGCCAAAAATTCTTGATGGCCAAAATTACCGCTAAACATTCCCACTCAGTAACAAAATAATTTCGTTCAGCCTTTGACAAATTTTTGCTATAGTAAGCAACAGGATGATCCTTAGTTTCTTCATCACACTGAGATAAAATAGCCCCAATAGCGACATTGCTTGCATCTGTATGTATAAAGAAAGTCTTATCAAACTGGGGGTAAATTAGAACAGGTGCCTTCATCAAGGCGGTATGCAGAGAATTGAAAGAAAGTTCTTGAGCTGATCCCCACTTGAAAGACACTCCTTTCTTGCAATAGATAATATAAAGGTTCAGCCATCTCAGCAAAGTTAAGAATAAATCGTCAGTAATACCCAACCATACTTAGAAAGACTTGAATATCCTGTAAAGAAGAGGGAGGAGGCATCTGTTGGATGGCTTGAACTTTGTCCACAAGAGGTCAAATCCCTCTAACTGAAACCTGATGTCCTAAGAAGTCCATTTCATTTTAAAAGAATGAACATTTGGAGGGCTTGAGTTTTAAGGAAGAGCCCTGATTTGGCTGAAAACTTCTTTTAAATGGTTTAAATGCTCAGTAAAGGTTTTGGAAAACATGGTAATGTCATCAAGATATACCAGAACACAAGTAAGCTTTAAATCCCGAAGCATACTGTCCATGGCCCTTTGGAAAGTTGCAGGGGCATTGCTTAGGCCTTGAGGCATGCGAGTTGGTTCAAACAACCCTTCACTCGATATTAGGGCACACTTAACATGATCTTCTGGAGACAGTTCCATTTGCCAATATCCACTGGCTAAGTCCATGGCCAAAAAACAGGTTGATCCAGCCAACAATATAAGAGAATCATTAATCCTAGGTAAGGGATAACAGTCCCGTTGGGTAATAGCATTCAATCAACGATAATCCATCACAACTTGATGAGAACCATCTTTCTTCTTAACCAACAACAATGAGGATGCTCAGGGACTATTGGAGGGTTTCAATAATCCAGCCTCCAACAATTGCTTCAACTCCTTAGTAACCTGGGCTTCTTCTACTAGTGGATTTACAATAGGGCTTCACATGTATAGGAAGGTGATCACCAGTTTCAACGGTGTGCACTACACCTTTCATCTTCCCAAAATCGTAAGTATGCCTAGCAAAAATGTTGGAATATTCGTCCAATAATTGAAGCACTTTTTCTCCTGTTCCTTAGAGAGATGTTTCCTGATAGCAGGTCCCACAGCAAGGATTTCCTGATCACTCTCCAATCCAAAGTCTTGTAAACTCCCAAAGGGTTTAACATCATAGATACGAGATAGGGGTAACAGCTTGACTTAAGCAATTGGGTGCTCTCAATCTACCAGTTTTGGCACATCAGTAAGGTTCGCTAGTAAGACAGATAAAGAGCCTGAGTAAGCATAATCCAATATTCCAGGACAAGGCAAGAGTTTTTTGGCAGAAGGATTGACAGTGCCCTGGACTTGTAGCAAATGCCCCTTGGGAATTGAAAAATGCAAAGAAGTATTAATACTCAATTGTGATTTTGGTGGAATAACTAATTTCTCAGGAGAAAAAATAGACATTCCCTCTTCAATATCAGCCATAACAGGAGGCAATTTTACATGAGGATCTTCAACCTGATACTGAAGTGAATAAGACCTTTTAGTTCCTTCTAGCAGACATAACTGACGTCAAGTGGAAGTATGATCAGATAAAAGTAAGGGAACTTGATACCCCAAGAGAGACAACGACGAGTCAGGGTAGTTGATAATTCCATCAAATTCTCGTAAAAATTGAGTTCCCAAGAGTAGATCATAACTTAAATTATCGAGCACAATCACTGGAATGGTAAAAGGTAATTTCCCATTTTCAGAGGAAGGGATGAAAAAGCTCCAATAGACCGAGTACTCTGAGGGCTGGCAGTGCCATAGTCTTCATAATGAGAAATATTGGGGGATAATTTAATCCGTTTAACCAATTTGGAGGAGACAACAATTACTGGGGATCCAGTATCTATAATAGCCTTGGCATTGATTTGATTTACTCGGAAATTAATTTGGGTAGTGGTGCTTCCAAACTGAGAGGATAATGCCAAATAGGAGGGCAAGGAATAAGAAGAATGGTCATCTTTATTACACTTAATTGAACTTTGCTGCTCTTGCTGCGCACTCACATCATTTTTCAAGGTGAAGAATCTTATTGGTCTTATCTCTTTTCTTTTTTCATCTGCTTCCTTTTAAAACAACAATCCTCAGTATGAAAGTAGCGATGACAGTAATTACACTGGATCGCTCTAGTGTTCTCAGGCATGGCAAAGACTTTGGGCCAACTAGGTCTAAGAGACTCATAAACTCAAGTTTTTTTGGAGAATTGAGGGGGCAACTCCAATAAGGACTCCTTAATATCCAAAATACTTTGGAAATTCTTTTTGACACTGATCAGATAAACTTGCATTTGCGTCCTAGTAGTAAAGGCTGAAAGAACTGCGGTTATTACATCATCCAAGTTTAACTGACCACAGGCTACAAGAGTTTGAGCTTCCCAATAGAACCAATGAGCAAAGTCCTTAATTGATTCATTTCGGTGGGGCTGTATACCCATAAAGGCTTGTTTTTGCAAAGATAGGGTCTGATCACCTCCAAATTCTTTGATCAATGCTTCTTTGACTTGAGCCCAAGTAGAGCAAGTCATTAAGTGGGGAACCATAATATCTTGAGCCAATTGAGTAAGGCAATTAGGCAAGTAATTCATCTTTTGGTGATCTGTGTCCTCACTTAATGCCTTTTCATACAGATATAGAAAGGCGATAATGCTGCCTTCCCCTGGGGAGTATTTGTCCTTGAATACTGGCTTGACATCAGGGGTTAGGTTGCATTCTTTGGCCACCTTAGAGAATTGTTCACGTAAGTGGGTCATCATGTTCATGAGAGAGTTAATTTGCTGATAAGATCCTGAATGACCATCAGCGCCTGGAGGTCCACGAGGTCCATCTGCACCTGGGGGTCCACGGGGCCCATCAGCTCCAGGAGGTCCATGAGGCCCTACACCTCCAGGTGGCCCACGAGGTCCTTCTACCCCAGGAGGACCCATATTTCCAGAGGTTTTCTCTACTTCATTGACCTGGAACTGAATTCCTGAGTACAATTGTTCCAATTGAAAAAGATGGGTTCTAATTTCTTCCTCCATTGATTGACTACGCTCAGAGAGTTGGGAAACACCCTCTCTCCATTCCTTCTGGATCTCTTGAACCTTTTTTGGAAACTGTACATCAATAAAATTTGATATCCCATGATTGAACTGAATGAGCTGCTGTTGTACTTTGTTGAGGGAAGTTCGATTATTAATAATAGCATCACAATTATCTCAGCTAAACTTGGAGGCTGACTTGAAAAACTCAGAAATATAATTATTCAAGGATTGGAGTCCTTCTAGTAAATTGAGCATCCCTTGATGGTGCATTCCAACTACAGGTAGCAAGTGGTATAATGTAGGATGTACAAGTTGTTGTAGATATTGTTCAGAGCCAATCCCTGGCATTTGAGAGGTTTGCAGCACTTCTCGCAATATAGAAGGTACTGCATTTGATCAAGATTGGGTAGAACATATTCCAGGGATTAGAGCCCCTTCAAGTAATTGATTGATGATATTTTGCAAGGCCTCAGGTGGCATTTGAAAGTCTGAGGCAAAACTTAAGTTAGGATTATAGAATTCCAAGTTGGCCCAAAATTCCAACGTGGAGGGTAATCTTGGGATTTGGGCTCCAATTGAAGGGACCCATCATAAAATACTGCCTTGCTCTTGATCTTGAGCCTCGTCAGGCGAAAATTGAGAATCCATGGTGATAGATGTGGTCACTGGTGCATAACTCAGAGTAAAACTTGACCTACTTTTCTTTTTCGAAAAGAGGAAATATTTATAGGCTTTTTTACAGTTCATAATATATAGAGTGAATAAATCTCTGCGCAATCGAATTTTCAATCAGTTGATTGGGATCCAATTTTCCATCAACTTTGATAGATTGCAATAGATTACTCGCTCCTTCCAATGATGTCAGGGGAATTGAGGAAGGGGATTTTTTGGAGATATGCAAATTTGGTGAAATCCTGACAGAGGGAATTGGCCACCTGGACCTTAGCTTTGACAAGGACTTTCCAATTAGCGTGAAATACAGATTCCTCCAGAGAAACCAACTGACACACCTGTGGCTTAGATAACATTATGGGATCATGCCCCCACCTGTACACTTGAATAGTTAGCAAATTGTCAAAAGCAGAGTAAGTTACTGAGTCTTAGGGTGCACTTGGCAGCATCGCCAAGGTGTTTACCATTTTATTGGCCAATGCATCCCTGCCGGTTGAATTAACAATATAGCAGAGTAGGTTTTGATTATAAAATCTAGTTACTATGGGCTGAAAAGTCTATGAACTTAGCTCATTTGGGCAGGATTCCTAATTGTAACTGGTGCTCAAAGTCATGAGGATTTTACAACTAAGGGCAATAGGTGCAAATTGATTTTACTTTCACTAAATTTCTTACCAGGTCACTTTTTGAAAACAATAAGTGAGGTTAATGTGCAAAAGAAGGATAACCAATAATTATCCCACCACCCCTTCTGCTGTACGCAACTACACCCAGTTAATCAATTATACCAGTTACCTAATGGAAGGTTTTCAATTTATTTGGTAACTATTAACTATTTATCTATCTGATAAATTAGCTATCTATCTATATAATTAAATCTCTAGATATATCAACATTTTTATAGCACTTTCTTTCTGCTCAGCATAACTTTCCAAGCGAATTTTTGATAAAAGTAAAAAAAATTCAACTTTGCCCCTCACCTACCAGTTCCCCCAATGGCCAAGGTCCTCCTCTGGCTGCTCCGGGGTGTGGCAGTGACAAAACACCCCCTAAATTTTCCATTCAGCGGGAAAAAGCACTTGTACTAGATCATACAGTCCTCCCAAATCCTTGGGCTGCTTCATTCCGCCAAAGGATCATGAAGTACACATTGATATACCCAGGCGGTGCCTTAAAGCCCCCTGGTGCTCCCTTGGAGCAGCATGCATTTCAACTTTAGGTTTAAATTTGGAAAGTTATTCCCATAGGATGACAAAAAAATATATCAAATTAGCTCAGGCGGTAATGGAACCCACTGGATTCATAGACTTCCACCCCTACAAGGGGTATTTCAACCCTGGTTTCACCAGTGAAGAAGATGCCACCACTTTGGCAATTGTGTTCCTGGTGTCTAGGGCACCCAGCTCCCCACCATTCATATCTGGCTTCCTGTGGACACCACTATTTTTTAGTACTAGATGGAACCAACCCAAGGGGGATTCATCAATGTTTATTAAATTACGCCTGGGCTCCTAAGAGCCTGAGGTGAGGAAGGGGAGGGAGGAGGCATCAAGAAAGGGAGGGGGTTTGCGCGCCAGAACCGTGCTGCAGTGACAACTGAGCGGGGGAGGGTTGGAGACATAGTGCAGACCTTCAGGGCCATCTTAAAGTGTACCTGAAAGTGGGTGATCATGTGTGGAAGGGTCTACACCTGCTGGTCAAAGGCAGCACTAAGGAAGTAGTTATGGATGGTCCAGATAGATGTGGCATAGGCGAGGACACAGGGGGTTGGTGGCGACCAGGCAACGTCTGCTCAAACATGAGGTCTTGCACAGGGTGTCCAGACCAGTGCTGAGCATGGAGGAGCGCGCGGGCCTTTGGCCAAAATGCGGCGACACCTGGACAGGTGAAAAATGATGGAGGTGGGAGTCAATAGGCTCCGCACATCGGGGGCAGCTTTGGTGCTGGAAGGTAGGGCCAGTCAGGTCCCCTGTCCTGTATGAACAGTGGAGCACCCTCCATAAGGTGTTGGACACCTTTGCTGACATGATGGGGTGATAGACTTCCTTCCAAAATTCCTTAAGGTCGAATCTCACGGAGGGAGGGAGGAGCTCAAGGAGTCTTGGGCGGATGGGAGGACGATCTTGGGGTTGAGGCGAGTTGTGACAACTTGTCCATTGTGCACAATTGCATGGCGACAGGGGCTGAGGCCAGGGCCATCCCTTCTATATGGGAAGGCATGGTGGATCCGCGCGCCTACTCGTTTCAGGGCAAGGAGAGCCTGGTTCCAGTAGGGGGATGAGGATGGTTTCAGGCGATGGCCTGGGTGGTTTATGAGCCACTCCCCTAATGAGGTCAGAGATTCTCTAGGAAGACCCAGAGCTGCTGACACTGACTGGCGGAGGGCGGGCGCTCATTGGGGCATGGGGTTGCGTCCCAGCAGACAATCGGCCATAGGAACTTCAGGAAGATTGTGGTGGCGTGGGATCGCGTGTCCAGAAGCCCTAGGCCCCCTTCATTGCAGGGTCAGGTAATGGTTGAGAGGGCCATTGGTGGATGGTTTGAGCCCCAGTTCCAACAGCGGAGGAGTACATTGAGCCGCGTATAAAAGGCATCTGTGAATGGGCATATTTGCGCTAGGAACCAGACTTTGGAGAGGAGGAACACATTGGCCATCAGAGCTCGACCCTGGGGGGTGATGTGCCGCCAGTTCCAGCTGGCAATCCTGGAGTTAACTGCTGCGAGGAGCAAGTCCTCATTGTCTTTTAGCGCAACTCATTGTTGGTTGGTGAGAACGCCCAGGTGACGGAAGGTACCGCGCACAGGTTCAATACTGAATGGTGGGGAGAAGGTGGGGAGCTGACCTGTACAACTGTTGTCTTGGAGGTGTTGACCATGGCGTTGGACTCCTTGGTGTACCTCTCAATGGTCACAGCAGCAAGGGCAACATCCCCAGGGAAGCCAAATGCAATGGCGGTGTCATCTGCAAATGTCATGGTGCGGGTGGGGGCTTTACCTGGGACCAGAATCCCTGTTAGCTTGTCCTGTAAGGAGGCCAAGAGAGGGGGTCGAGGGTGATGTTAAAAAGGATAGGGCTCAGGGGGTCCTCTTGCTGGAGACCTTGTCCAACTGGTACTGCCACTGTAAAACCTATTGGCGCCAGGACTCTGGTGTGGAGCTGGTCATAGAGCGCTGATATCCAGCGCCTAGCTGCGGGGGAGATGGAAGTGGGCCAGGGAAGCATCAATATTTCCAGGCCACCCGATCATATGCTTTCTCCATATCCAGGAGAGCCACAAAGCCATTCACCTTATGAGAGTTAGCAGTCAAAGTCACGTGAAGTTCATTATAGTTGTCCCATAACAACCTCCCCGGAATAAAGCCATGCTGGGATGGGGAGAGGCGAGGTGATACCTATTTGGTGATGCGGTTGGCCAGAAGCTTTTTGTGAAGAGCTTGTGGTCTGTGTTGATCAACGCTATGGGGCGCAGTTCGCCAGGTTCTCACGGTCTGACTTCTTGTGAATGAGGGTCGTGGTTGAGCCTCTGGAGTTGGGGAGGACCTCGCCATTCACCAAGAGTGCAGCGAAGAGGTCGCGGAGGGTTCCGGCTATCACCGCAGGTTCCAGAAGGTACACCTCGAAGGGTATTCCGTCTGGGCCTGGGGCTTTAAGCCGTGAGGATTTCAGAAGGGGTTTCCATCACCTCCTGGATGGAAATAGGCGCCAGTAGAGCCTCATCAGCCCGTGGGTCAATGGGCGGCTCTGGAGCCCGCCACAGGAAGTCTTGGATGTCCAACGGGTCCACCTGGGTGGCATGAAAGAGGCTGGAGTAGAAGCGGTGTAGTTCCTGCGTGATTTCCTTCTTATCTGAAGTGGTTGTAGTGCCAATCTTCAGTGCAGTGATATCCTGCGCTGCTGACCGGGCTTTCTGTTTCTGAAAGAAGAAGCGGGTGGGGCGTTCCCATTGAGCATAGTAATGAGATGTTGTAAAATTTTGCTGCCCGTTCTTCCTGCAGTGTGAGCTCCAAGCGGAGTGCTTCCTGCGCCACTTCCCAGTCTTCCAACCAACTGGGAGAGGGCGAAGGCTGACAGTTTTGCTCCAGATGTCTGATTCTGGCTTCCGCCCTTTTGACTCTGGCGCGAGCTGCGGTCATCTGGGCTTTGGCACAGTTGTAAGCAACGGGTGATGCCCTCCTTGGTCACCGCCCATCTAGCCTTGTGGTCAAGCAGGTGGGGTGGGGAGGTGAGAGTCTCCCGGATGGTCATAGACAGCTTCTCCTTAGTGAAGGGGTTGTTGAGAAGAGCTGGGGCAACCCTAAGCCAGAACCTATGCGACAGTCTAAGCGTGGTGGTGAGGACAACGGTGAGTGGCCTGTGATCACTCAGATGGTTTTCACGATAGATGGGAGAGGAGACGCGGCCAATTAGCAGGGGGCCAATCAGTACCATATCTATGCGTGACGCTGACTGGAAAGCTCCTACATCATACTGGATCCTAGTCATGCAACCTAGTCCAGATGCGGAGGGTGGAAGCGCATCCATAAAGCCACTCAGGAGAAGAAAATCCTGGATGTGACTTTTTACAGAGCGCTCCTTTGCTGCAGGGGGTAAGAGTCACGGACGCGACTTATGGTTGTGTTGAAATCTCCTAAGAGGACTGTATTCCGTGGGAGATTGAGTTGGACGAGCTCTTCCAAGAGCCGGTTTTGCTCCTGACCTGCATTAGGCAGGTAGATGCTTGCAACGAAGAAAGAGAAGTAAGGAGTGGTGAGTTTGGCCAGTATGAGGTGGCCACCTAGATATTGTGAAAAAGAATGGGTTTTAACCCGGGGATTCAAAACAATAAGGGTGGGATGGTTTGTCCAGAAGGAGTTGCCTCAAACTGTTCATTCCATGCAGATTGTTTGTAGGGGAGGATGTGGGGCTCCTGGATAGCAGCGATGTCAATTTGTGCTGACCTGAAGTTGCGGAGGAGGCGGGCTCTCCGCTTAAAAGTCCCGCAACCCATTCGCGTTGATGATTGCAGGGCCAGGGTGCATCCGTGGGGACTCATAGCTGTTTCCCTCCATGTCCTGGGGGGCTGCCAGCGCTTAAACCTGATGCTGTGAGGCGGCTAGTTTTGAGTCCTTTAGCTTGACTATTAGCTGCAATCCGTGAGGAGTGTCGAGGGTTCTTAGGGGAAGGAGAGGGTGGGGGGCGGAGGACCCAGTAAGCCAGCCTAGGATACTGCCCCCGCTCCGTTTCAGGGGAAGGACCTGAGGGTGCTCAACGGCGACCTCCGCAGTGTCCCCATTTGATGGGTCTGAGTCCATATTCACTTCCTTCAACACTGCAAAGGAGCCGCGCGAAATAGACTGTGGGGTTGGGGTAGGACTCTTTGAGGTGGCACTTCTACTGCAGGCCGCGGGTTGCCAGTCCATGCTGGTGGGCATAGCTCCATTGGGAACTGAGGGTTGATGTGATAAATCGCTGGTGGAGGTTGGTGGGGGTGCCGCGGAGCCCTGAGTGGGGATGGCTGACGAGGGGCGCCCTGTGGGAGATGCCTTGCGCTTGGTGAGAGAGGGAGTTGACTCTGGGAGATTGGAGGGGGTGCCCACTGGAAGGGGGCATGAGCGCGAAGGTATCCCATACCAATAGTGGGGTTAGCTGTTTCAACTGCTAGGTGTAAGGCCTCAGGGGACAGGTCATGAACGGGAACCCATTGTGCGGGTTGTGAAATTGCTGCTGCGGCCACGTGGGATCCTTTTTGTCCTGGTTTAGGCCCCTGGGTGGTGGCTAAGAGGGCATGTTTTTGAGCTGTGCAGCCACTATACATGTGTCCAAGGGCGTTACACCATGAACACTTGGGGCGCGCCTGATTAGGGTTGACAAAAAAGATCTCAGGGCATGCCCCAACTACCGCCACATGAGGAATAACCTCAATGTTGTGGGATACAGTGGGGGAGGGGATGAACGACGCCCTAGCAGTGCGAGCTCTTTGGGTGGGAGCATAGTAAGAGGGGACGCTAAAGTCCACTGAAAGAACAGACCCAAACTCCATGAAACCACGATGGAGTGCCAGTTTAAAAGACTCAGGATCAACAGTCGTTGGTAGGTTGGAAAAAGTAACCTATGAAATTTTCTCCAGGTGAGAGCGTGTGTGGGAGATGCGAAGAGATCCACGCAGAATAGTGACCTGGAGGGTGGCAGCATGGTCATCAAGGACAGCTTCAGTGAAGCCCACATCGATGTAGTGGCCCTCCACTGATTCATGGATGGTGGTGTTAATTGGGAATGTCTCCGCGATCGCTGCAAAGTATGAGAAGTAATCCTCCATATAGAATTCAACAGGTTTATGCCCATAACAAAGGCGAATCGTGTGGGAGAGGGTTGAGCGAGGTAGAGCTTTTTGTGCTCTAGTTTTGGCCCATTTCTTCTTAACATCAGCAATAAACGCCACTTCACGGGGATCAGCTTTGGGTAGCGTTGGTGCCAGAGGTTTTTGCCACACCCCAGTGGCTCCTTTGGTACGTTTGTGTTTGCTTTGGGCTGCAATTGCAGGTTGAATGCGAGCTGGTGGTTTGGACAAGTTTGCGGAGATCCCCTGTTGCTGGAATGTTGAGCAGTTGCTGGCGGCATATTGAATTGAGGGGCGGATTGTTGGGTCTCGCTAAATTGGGGAGGCGCATCCAGATTGGAATTAACTCCAGTCAATTGGGAGGAGGGCAATGTTTCATCACCATCCCAATCTATTTGGGTAAATTCAGCCTGAGTATTTGCTGTGATTTTGTGGGAAAAACTCACTGGCTGATTGGTGAATTGGTCGTTTTTGGCATATGGAGATAAAGTGCCGACTTGAGAAGTGCCAATTATGGGGTTTAAATGGGACGTGTGAGATTGGAACTGGTGTGAAGTTCCAAAATTTGAACCATTTGAATCCCCATTTGGAAGAGTAGATTGTCCCAATTTGGTGCTTAGTGAACCAGAATGTGCGGCTAATCCAACCTTACATCTGAGGGTTTAGTGGCCAGTTAGCTGGATATTGCCCCTCATGGGGGGAGCCAGAAACACGGCGTCAGCAATAATATATGGGGCTGAATTAGCTGACACAATGGGGGAGGTGAATGCCTGGATGGGCTGAGTTGCATTCAAGTGAGCAGACGCCATTAAAACAGCGTGGGTGATGGCCTCCTTGGTTGGAGGGGGCCCAGTGGGTTGGTGGGAGGTAGCGCACGCAGAGCTGTTGGGCGTGCAGGTTGCAGAAGTGCGATCAGGTGAGCTGGCGCTAGTTGAAGTAGCTCCAGGTTGAAGGGTGGTGCCTGCTTTCACGGCTGCTGCTTGAGAGTGGGTGATTCTGGTTGACCCTGAGGTGGGTAACCAGGGGTTGCTTCGTTTGGGGTGGTGCTGGCTCATTTGGCCGAGCCCGCGGGATCTTTTGCGGGATTTCCCGCCATATTTGCTAATAGTTTTCGTAAATCTCTTTAGTGGAGCTAAATTTCAAGGCTGAATTGATTTTTGAAAAGTGATGCTTAGCAGAAAGAGAGTCCTTCCTGTGGACACCACTATGGTGGTTCAATTCGTGGGGTTGCCTTCCCATCTCCCCCATGATGCTCCATCAGGAGCTTATAGTTGGTTTGTAAGCCTATGGCTCAAACTCCATCTTTTATTTTGTAGTCATAAATGGGGCCACACTGTAAGTCTTGGGGAACGTCCCCTGGCTCTTGATCAGGCCATCTTCCCATTCCTGAGTCAAAAGACACTGAAGAGGATGGCGGTACCCCTCATTACTCAGGGAGATCTCGCTCACATAGTAGATGAGCGATGGGTAACAGCTCTTCTGCTTTGGATCCCACCCCCAGTACCCACACTCACCTCAGCATAACTGTTTTGGGGAATTAGTGAAATCTGCGCTGAGATTGTCAAATTGAAATCAGTCAGATCTAATTTGAGTGGCAATCTGGCTGATGCCCAAATCTCAAATGGCTGGAAAGGCATGAAGACTGAGGTATTGGTCGGAACGCCTGATGGTTCCAATTTGATTAATATGCCAATAGAGCTAACATTGGGCACCATTGATGAGGGTTCGAAGCCCTCTGTTGGCAATTTTGGCGTTGCAGCCAATGTGATGCCATTGACCAAATGGACAGTTCAGCGACTGGGCATGGGCGGGTTGGGCGTCCTGAACCCATTTCCAACTAAATGGACCTGCCCCTATGTGGGGTGGCCTTGTGGGATTCCCATTGCTTGTCAGTCCAAATGCCATCATGCCAACTGTTGGAAACATAGTTGAGCCCTGGCTAGGATATTTGAGGTAAAACTGACAGCAACTTGGCCCACCGCTGAATTTTGTGATGTCAGTTCTCAAGGAACAAACCCGCCCATTCCCAAACAATTTGCCAGTTAGGTCAAAATTGGGAAACCTGATCCCAGCTTGTCACTACCCCAATTGACCACTATTTAATTAATTGCATGGCACTGAGAAAATTGTTGGTTGATTTTCTTCCTTTTCCTTCAATAAAAATTTTACCAAAAAAAACTAAACAATGCTTATTATTTCTTCTGACTGCATCCCTGATGGCATTTCCCTGGTGGCCTGTCAGTCTGTATACCGGATGGGCTCTACCAGTACTCTTGGTCACTATGGCCCCCTCCATCATCAATTGGGTTCAGTGAGTTCAATATTTTTGGCTCTACAACCCCATAATCACTAACTTCTGGCATCAATACACAGGAATCTTGTGGCCGTATGTCCACCAATTGCAAGAGAGAATCTGTCTCCTTGCCACCCCGGTTGAAATGGCTCCATATTCCAAGGATCTTGTTGAGACTATCTCAGTGATTCCACCCCCTGCAGCAAGACCTCCTGGGTTGGGAGTGGGTTCAGTGTGGTTTGTCATCGGGATCATTCTCACCATGTTGCTGCACCAATACTTCATTGTTTCCCAATACCCAACTCCATATCAAGTCGCTCAGTCAGCAATGCCTCTGGCATTATGGCTTTCTTTTGGGTGCTTACACACCCTGACTGGCAGGTTGGTCTAAACTTCTTCTGCCGTTTCCATGACACACATTTCTTGCAGGGCTTGAGCATTTGACATTGAGATGTCATGTTTACATGACCTAATTAAGGGAACCAACTTCCAAGACAAGGCTGGGCGTCAGGAGTCCAAAAATGTCAAGCTGAAGGACCTCCCTGACCTAGAGCCCACCTTGGACCAACGCTGGGTGCAGGCCAGATATGTCCAGGCTGGTCCAGGTGAAGTGCATGATGCCCAGCCCTATGTTATGGTATTGGCGTTAAACTGGACTAGTTACCTTTTTAATTACAAAGGTTTGGTTCAGTTTCTTGGATAACAGGGGTTTGAAACCTGTTTAATTTACAACATTTCTAAATTGGGATGGTTCAGCTTACAATCAATAACTCAAGTTTGTTTGATCTCAAGCTACAGTACCCTGGCTGATGGTGGGATGCGCCGATTGGTTTGTTTGAGTATGGAACCAATTTCCCCAATTGATGATTCATCTTCCCTTGCTTAAAGTATGGCTCTCAAGACCAACTTTCCTCACTGGTTGTCTTCCTTTAATAAAATTTTCCCCAATTATTCACGTTTTTTTAATTTATGGTTACTGGGTCAAACCTGTTCGCGGACCACCTTGTGGAGGTCTTTAAAACGTAAGCTGTTATATTTTCACACAATTATCTAAATGATCAAGTGCACCGTTGGTCCCCCTTGGTCCCCTCCAGACTGAGGAACCCAAACCCTCCAGCACAGATCTTTTCTTGGTTATGGGCTCCTCCATGAAGTCCATACAAGTCTTGTTGTTGGCTCATTATTTATTAATATATACCATGTTGAACACCCTTGCTTTGTGTTACTTCAGCTCTATCCCCTTCTATGAGGCTCTGCTTCCCATAATGCTGAAAACAAGTTCCCTGGCATTGTGGCTGTGCACCGCATGCCTCCTCACTGGGAACTGGAAAGTTACAGACACTCTCCTGACATTAGATGATCAACCTCTTTCATTTATGTGCACTAGATCTATCCATGTGGAGCTTTCTTTGAGTGAGAATTGGGTGTGCCTGCCATTTGTCACAGCCTCTGTTAGTTCTTGGCATCTAGGCTCGATTCTGCCAAGTCAGTTTGCACAGAATATTATCCACTAAGAAACCAAATTGGATGATATGAGGATCGCTAACTTCTTAATAAAACTCGATAAACTATGTATGGAGCTATCGCCCCTTATTTTGACCTTTATTAATATAAAATGCAGACTTATCTGCAATCACTTATCACCTGGAAAAGACCTCCCCCTTCAATCCTCCATGTGACTCTTTATATCTCAGTTCCCCAAGCTGGATGCATCCTCAGCTTGGTAATCTTCTATTCATCTTCCCTTTTCAATACAATCTCATTTGTATCAAATCTCAGCATAATTCCCTTCAATTTGCCAAATGGTCATAATTTTGATCGCGTATGATTTGTATACCCTTTTTTGTATATCTCAAGAATTGTCTTCTGATTCCCCCTCCAATCCATATTATAGGTAGCATATAATCCAGTCATATCAATTTCCTGACATTACCCCCTTGACTGGATGATATGCTCTTACTGTTTATATGCTTGGAGGAACTTTGCATGAACTTGGTTGATAATCTGACCCCCTGCGGGTTCCTTGATAGTGTAGACATCCATGCCAGTCATCTCTATTACCTCAAACAGACTGGCCCAGATGTTGAAGAGCTTGTTTTTGGCCCAAATCCTGCTGGTCATGGAATAAAATGTGGTCCCCTACAGCGAACAGTGGGAGTCCGCTCCATCTCTTCTGATCAGCTGCCTGATTGTGAATCTTCTTGGCCAAACTGGTGGAGTAGGCTTCCATTTGCAGCTTGATCAATGTATCTGTAAGTGTCTTTAAATATCGCTGAGGATTCACACCACCAGTGTCCTCTACACATGAATAGAGCAAGACAGGCAGATCCAGATGTCAACCATACAGCAGTTGAAATGAGCTCTTACCAGTGGCCAAATGATAGCTGATATTATATGCGAACACAGCAGTAGGTAGAAGGGCAATCCATTCTGAGGGTCTATCCACTACCAATTTGCAGAGTATGTTCGCTAGGGTTCCGTTGACTCGCTCCACCATCCCATTTGATTCTGGATGATGGGGGTGGTCAAAACCCCACAAATAACCATCAACTCGTTCAACTTTGGCAGGATATGCAAGCGAAGTTGGTTCTGTTATCTGTCAGAATGAACTGTGGGCAGCCATGTCACTATATAACACTCCATAATAAACTTGGCAGTGGTGACCGCACCCAAGTCACTAATAGCCCTATCCTCTACCCATCAAGTCAAATGATCGATGGCAACAATTATATACTTGCTACATTAGCGCTAGTTGGCAGAGGTCCCACTACATCAATGGAAATGGTGTGCCATGCAAACCGGGTTTAACTAGTGGTATGTGGTTTTCTTGTGGAAAGGCTTTTCCACTTAACACTGATGGCAACAGCTAACCATTTCCAATATGTCATAATGCATGCTTTTCAGAAGTATATAGGGTCACAAAAACTCCAGCGTTTTCTGCAATCCTCCATGTCCTACAGCATAATGAGCATCCATAATAAACGAGGGTCTAGCCAAAGGTTTAGGAAAATTCAGCGGCAAGTCTCCAATCTGCTTATATATGTAACGCACTGGCTCCTTCCAATGAGCCACGAATGAGTTGGGCAACAAGATCCATGTTAAAGATCATAGGGCTGACAGGACTCCTGATACTACTCTCCTAGTGCGCGCGCTACAAGATTGGACAAGCACCCCCTGGAAGACAGTTGCAAGTATACTTAACCCCAGCAACATGCCTGACTCCAAGACAAGGTATAGAGGGAGGCAATAGCCCTCCCAAGCTCACTTTCAAAGTCCAATTCTTGTTGATTCAAGCCAAACATGGCTGCAGTTAGGCAATATCTTAAAATAAAACCAAATTATAAATATATGAATTTTAGGTTCTTTTACTTAATATTTAGCCAAGTTGATATAAAACAGAACTGAGGAGCCTCCAGCTCCCAGTTCTTTTCCTATATACACATGTTAAAAGCTAAAATAAAATATAATATAAGCTTATGGTGCCAGCTTGAATGATGTTTGGTGTAAACTTTACAGCAGGATCGCGGAATCTTTACTCAATGGTTTCATGCCAGTTCTGATCCTCAACAGTTCCGCGCCAGTTCCATTTCGAATCCCAATCGAACCGCGAAACTCCCAAGCACCTGTTTCATTCCATTCTCGATTCAAATCCAAAATGAATCTCGAAACTACCCATTTTACTCGTTTTCCATTTTGTTCCAACTTGGACGCCCATCTTGCTTCTTGGCCTACTCCAAGCTCCGGCCCCTTAGGCGTCCTTGCCAGAACCAACGCCCCCTCCTCCTCCATACATACAGACACAGCCTGCCCTGTCTTACCAAAGATCAGGGCAATGTGATGCTGAGGATAGACCTCAACCGTCACAATATAGTTCTTCCCCTCATACAAAGGTATCCTCCCTGAGTCCATCTAACACCTTGATCACCTGTGGCGGCTCATCCTGGTATTTGTTCGCCACCATCTTTTCATACATTATGTCAGCTAAATCTGCCATGATGGCAACTGTTGGCAACTGAGAAAGACAATCCGCGTTTTGATGTTTTGCTCCCAGTCAATGTAAAATCTCAAAATCATATTCTTGAATCTTAAGAGCCCAACGTGCAAGCCGTCCTTCCAGTTCACAAAGATTCTGTAGCCAGTGCAAGGAAGCGTGATCCATCACTACTTGGAATCTTACCCCATGCAAATATACCCAAAACTGTTTGTAAGCGTAGATTGCCACTAAACACTCCCGCTTGGTTACAGTGTAGTTTTGTTCATTACAGTTCAAGCTTCGACTACAGAATGCAACAAGATGTTCCACGACATCATCGTCCTTCTGGGATAATACTGCCCCTATAGCAGCGAGGGATGTGTCCATTTGTACTATAAACTGTTTGTTGAAGTAAGGATATTGAAAAATGGGTGCACTTGCTAACGCAGTTAGCAACACATCAAAAGCATTCTGACATTGTTCTGTCTAATCAAAGGAAGCATTTTTCTTTAGCAACTTGAAAAGCAGGGCCCCAATGCAACTGAAATTGGGAATGAACTGTCAATAATACTTGACCATCCCCAGAAACACCTGAATGTCCCGCTTATTCCCTGGGTGAGTCATCTTGCTTATCGCTTCCACTTTAGCTGGATTAAGTTTAAGCTCATTTGAATCCACAATGAACCTGAGGTAATTCAATTGCTCTTTAAAGAAATGGCACTTCTGAGGCTTAATTTGATATTAGCGGCAGCGAGACACTGAAACACTTGTTCCAAGTGGGCCAGGTGCTCTGTAAACATCCACAAGAACACATTGATGTCGTCAAGGTAAACTAGGACGCAGGACAATTCCAAATCACCTAAAATCATATCCATGGCACACTGGAATGTAGCCAGGGCGTTACACAACCCTTGCAGCATGCAAGTTGGCTGTAACAACCCTCTTGAGGTGATGATCACACATTTCTGCCATTCCACTAATGGCTATTCGATCTGCCAGTACCCTGAGATCAGATCCATGGCAGAAATTAGTTCGCCCCACCCAATCGGTCTAATGTATTGTCAATCTGCAGAAGAGGGTAGGAATCCTTCTTTGTTACATTATTGAGTTTATGATAGTCAATAACCACTTGATTTGAGACATCCTTTTTCTTTACAATGAGCACAAGTGATGCTCACGGACTGTTTGACAGCTCTAGCATTCCTTGCACAATAAGTTTATCCACCTCGTCAGAGACAACCTCTTCCGCCACTTTTAAATGCTAATAGGTCGCAATCAAATGGGAGGGTGATCCCCATATCTATCCAGTGTACCACCCCTTGAGCACACCCCAAATAATGATCGTCGTGTGCAAAGATGTCCCAATAATTTTAAAATAGTGCCATAGCATTATCTTGCTGTTCTGCCAATAATCCTGTGAGTGCTTCCTGCAGAACCACGGTCAGTATGCCAAACGATGAGCTTGCCAGTAGTCCGAGATCCTCCCATGAGCCAAAATCATGAATATAATGAACTTCCTCTATAGGGACTAAGTGTAGGTAAGCCACCACTTGGTGCCACTGGATTGTTATTGCCTTCTTCTGTAAGTTTTCTAGCAGCACTTTCACCTCCCCATTCCCAGGTAGCAGTAACCCTGGAGCCACATGTGTTTCAAGCCGCAAGTGCTGGTGAGGCGCCAAAATTTCTCCATAAAGCCCCTTAGGGACATCAATTTCAATCCCAGTCCCTACTATGCTCTGGTGTCCAGACGGTAGTCTCAAAGCACTCGTTGCCCAAAGCAGGATCCCTTTGTACTCATATATCTGGTTGGGGAGGGTCCTGGTCCACCGACTCAGTTGTTGATAATAAACAGAAATCACTCCATCAAGGTACGCTAGATTAATTTGACTAGAGCAGACCAGATCCATTGGTATTCCACAAGAGGTAAAATATATGGGGATCTGTTGGCCTAAAATAGTAAGAGTTTCCTCTTCCATATTTATCACAACGCCAAATTTCCTCTTAAAAGATGTGCCGATTAACATATTGTAGTTGTCATTTGGCAGAAACACCACTAGAGTGGACACCTGGACTGACCCAAATCATAAAGGCAATGTGCTATATGCTCCTTCGGACACAGTGCTGTGAGTTCCCACAGTCATGTATACTACTCAATGATCCACATCTGGTTTCAACATAAGTTTAGCCACCAAATGGGTGGAGACTATGTTCACAGGGGCTCCTGTGTCAATGATAGGGCGTATTTTTGTGTTTTGAATGAAAATGTCACAATAAGTATATTCCGAATAAGAAGAACCATCAGTGTTTATTACTTGCAAATTCAAGGGCTTTGTGTTACTCAAAAAAGAGGAAATGCCCTTGCCAACCTGGGGGTACTCACTAGTAATTTTTTCCACCAGAATGGCTATGTTAACCCTTAATAAAGAGGTGATGTTTGTTGAGGGATCCGCGTTGCTGGTGCCAGTCTGTTCCGGGATCTGCCATGCATATGGCTTCTGCATATCTTGGCGGAACTTGGGGTTATAGGTGATCTTTTACTCTCAGAAGTGGAAGCAGGGGTATCCAATGAAAGCTTCTGGTTTAAAAAATCATCCAATTGAGGTTTGAGTTCTACCCAAAAAGATGTTTGAGAATTTTCAGGGACAAGTGAATTGGACTCAGTGGAGGTAGAGAATCCCATCTCTACTCCGCTTAAGCTTTTCCCCGCTCAAATTTCTCAGTTGGTATTGCATAAACTTTTGGTTTGCTAGGGCAATTTCCTGCATAATGCCCTCTTCATCTGCACTGTAAGCAAGTGTTCATAAAAGGTTTACATATATAGCTTGTGGTGGAAGGACCGGGTCAGAAGTTGCCAGTATGGTTCCAAAGCTATGGACAAACTGGTGAAGCATACATGGGCTGAAAAGGGTCCACTGACTCATATGAGGGACAATTATGTTCCAGTGGCTGATAACCCAGTTGCTGCGGCCTATATCCTGAAGAGGTTGAAGTGGAGACAGCAGAGATTTTTGGGCTACATTGGGGGTGCTTCTTAGGGTGGAGAGTCGATGTAAGGTGTTCATGATTTAAATAAGTCCAGCATCTCCATCCAACATGCAAGACATAGCGTTATATAGTTCCCAATGTGGTTTGACAGCTGCAGTCATTGTTATACTGACATCCTCAGCAGATAAAATGTTAGCTCCAAGTAGGACATATGCTTCTGCTGAAAAACGCTCAGCAAATTCTAATAGGGTCTCGTTTTGGTGAAACTGTATAGTCATAAAGTTGGCTTTCCATTGGGCCATCTTGGTAGCGCCCCCAAACAGCCAGAGAACAATCGCTTTAACTTCTTTGTAGAATACTGAGCTATTTGAAAGATAGCAGGTAACTTGATCAGCGCTTTCCACATATAAAGCAGACAGCAACAGTTTTTCTTTTTGTCGATCAGTAGCTTCTTCCACAGCAAATTCAAAACGCTTAAAGTAACCGTGTAGGTTCCCGTCATGACTGAAAGGAGGTAATTTTTTGATATGAACGAATTCATTTTTCTCTAGGTTCCTGCTGCAAGGGGCAGGCGAATTGTTTTGGAGCAACTACAGGAACCATCACTTTGTGCATTATCATACAGCCATCTGGATGAACTTGAACCTGTTTAAAAGGAATCAGGAGAAGTGGTGTCACAAAGGGGGTCCATTTTACCACCTGAGGGATACTCATTTGCCAATCCATAGAATTCCTCCCCCAAATTGCCACTAACTGCCCCATTTCCCCCAGCTCTAGCATGCCCCATGAACTGTTTGTTGATCAACTGCTCCACTTTAACAAAATAGCATCTACACCATCCATCCTGAAATTCCTGTTGCAGCGTTTCATATTAATGTTGCAACTCCTGGCAGAATTCCCTCTCAACGTTCAGTTTCTGTTCCATGGCTTGTAATCGCATGAGGACCTCTTCAATTATGTTCTGCAGGCAGGTTTTCTGCTGGCTAGCATTATCCGCTTGTTGATTGGTGTAGTTTATTTGGGTAATGAGGGAGGCTTGTTTCCATAATAATTACTCATTGGCCCATTGAAGGGTATCAAGGCGCCCTTGCATGTCTGCATACTCTTGTCTCACCAATTGGAAGAGGAAAGGCTCATTAGCACTCAGCCTGACTAACAACTTCCAGTTGTTTAACCCAATAAATAAGCTGGAGATATTTGGGAGACGTTGACCAAAGGATAAGCGCGTTATCTGCTGTTTGCTTGGTATTCCATTTGATGCAAAGTTGGGTTAATTCTGTTAATAGAGAGCCAACTTGGGCCGCCACTTGCTGTTCCATCAGGGTCATCTTTTCCTTGAGCTGGGCAATCACAGCTTCAAGAGCTTCCTCCCATTTGGCTAGCTCTGTCATAAAGCGCTCAGTATTATTCCCCAATGTTGTTACATCCTGAATCCACTCTGCTGATAGACCATGCTGATCCAGCAGTTCTCTTATTACTCAAGGTACTTCTAAATTTAACTGTGGTACCAGAATGTCCAATTGATGGCGGACGTCCCCAACATGATGATCCATCTGTGCCAGCTCCCTTTGTATTTCCAAAAATGAACTATTGAGGCAGTCAATCAGGAGGCGAGTATCATGCTGCTGTGCTTGCATGAACCGTAATACATCTCCAATTTCAATATTATGGCAAGCCAGCGCATGCAGTAGCTGGAAAATCAAAGGTTGCACATAAGCGAATAGATATTCCTTGATTCTGAGGGTACCAAGGCGACGAGCCAACCCCATTGTAGTCACATCCAAATAAGACATGTACAGAGCATAGCAATTTTCTTGATCACATTGGTTATAGAATAAACTCAGGGCATTTCCCCAGTTTCATCTTCATATAGGTGATACCCGCGCAACAGCCACTCCATATAATCTCAGTTGTTGGGGATTCACATTTGTGGAGCATCCTTGTTGGTTGGTCATAAGTTCAGGGCAATTCTCAAATTGCAAATTGATCATAGCTTCATCATTCCCCAGTTCAGTCACAGTAAATAATGTTGGTTCATGGTTAGGTGCCTCCCAGGCTTCTTCAGCATACCGCGCCCAGAATCCAATCAAATTATGTCAGAATGAATGAGGACTCATCATGGTATTTAATTGTTGAAAAACTACATTTGCCTAGTGATCCCCTGTAATGAGCACCACTGTTAGTTCTCAGTGTCTAGGCTCGATTCTTCTAAGTTGGTTTGCACAGGGTATTAGCCACTGAGCAACCAAATAAGATTATATGAGGATCGCCGACTTCTTAATAAAACTTAATAAACTATGTATTGAGCTATCGCCCCTTATTTCAACCTTTATTAATATAAATTGCAGACTTATCTGCAATCGTTTAATCACCCAGAAAAGACCTCCCCTTCAATCCTCCATGCGACTCTATATCTCAGTTCCCCAAGCCAGATGTATTCTCAGCTTGGTAATCTTCTATCTGTCCTTCCTTTTCAATATAATCTTGTTTGTATCAAATCTCAACATAATTCCCTTCTATTGCCAAATGGTCATCATTTTGATTGATTATAATTCATATACCCTTTTTCATAAACCTTGAGACTCATCTCGATTCCCCTCTGATCTTCCTTATAGGTAGCGTATCATCCAGTCATATAAACTTCCCAACAGCCTCAATGGGGCTCACCACTTTTTTCTCATACAGACAATGGTTGGGAAGTATTGGCATTATTCTCACTACCCCCAACTGGGAATTACGCTTTCCTTCTTGCTTGTACATGATGTGTATGGATGCTTCATGATCTGGGATTTATGGTTTTTAACTTTTCACTGAAATTAACAAAATTGATACAATAAAAATGGTTTCTCCTCAGCACCACATTCAGATGTGCAGGCGGGATCATTGACAAAGGGCCTGGTGGTAATCCTTGGATAACAATGCACTACCATCGCCAAAATGGGTATGGGGTCATTTGCGGCCCAAAATGCGTTTATTATGATGTTTCCTCGTATAAAAACGAGCCCAGTATCTTCTCTTATGGCTCTGATATGGAACCCATTTCAGTATACCAAATCACCTCAGAGACCCCACGCTTGACCCCTACCATGATCCTCAGAACACAGGCGGTGGAAAGGTAGTTACTTTTGCAATAAAAAAATGTTTATGCAATTGCTGAAGATATGGTGTGATATGTAACCTCAGTGGTAAGAGTGGCCAACTATCCCTCTCCATTCTATGATGCGGAAACATACCCTGGAGGCATGCTTATGCCTGAAGAAGATTTTATGATGAAGTGTTGGCGTTTTCTGCTTTAAATAAAGACCATTCATTATAATTCTGTTGACTGCTATACTTTCATCCCCTTCAGTTAAAATCAGCACAACAATTTTGGTGGATACTGGAGCCTCTGAGAATTCTACAGACCAAGTCCTAGCTGATTACCTTGAGCTGAGTTATTTGTCAGGTAGTATGATTAGGGGATGGGCTTCCCAAGGTATTCCCATGCTGAAGATTCTGGGGTTAGTAAATTATCAAGTTGGCA
This sequence comes from Massospora cicadina, assembly GCA_022478985.1. Taxonomy (NCBI): domain Eukaryota; kingdom Fungi; phylum Entomophthoromycota; class Entomophthoromycetes; order Entomophthorales; family Entomophthoraceae; genus Massospora; species Massospora cicadina. The sequence goes on from JAKSZP010003975.1 coordinate 191,146, forward strand.
AATATCATTTTGGTAGACCACTTTCAAGCATTCAAAAAACTTCTGTACCCCTTTATTTTGGGAGTAGAGTGGTGGCAAAAGTTTGACGTCAGAACCAACTTGAAAGACAATACCTTGTCCTTAACTTTGAAGAATGGTCATGAATGAGTTTTCCCTTTGGCTGAAGCAAACTCTCAGAGCGATCTGCCCCACCGGCCTAATATCCATACTCTCAGTCTTGCTCCGTTGATGAAGCCCTCTCTGGAGGTACCCTTACCTTCCTGTTTGGAGGGATTGGAATCTTCGTTTGATTCAGCTTCACACAATGTACTATTAGCTCATTCAGAGTTTGATTGCAAGTTCAAGCTCACTGTTAATCTGGTGCATATATCTTCCTCCACTTACCCTTTGACTGTACAGGAGGAAGTGGCCTTAGATGTGTGGGTTAAGGAGAAGTTAGCTTAAGGCGCAATATTTCATCAAACCTCTCCAATATGCTCCCCACTTCTCTTTGTAGAGAAAACCAATGGTACCTTATGCCCATGCATAGATTATGGGAATCCCAACACCGTTACCATACCAGACTTGCATCCCATCCCACTGGACTCACTTATTGCATGCTATGTGGAGAAGGCGAGAGTCTTCTCCAAACTGTATTTTTTAAATGCATTCAATCAGATCTGGATCAAGAAGGGCCAGGAGTGGCTAACCTCATTTCATACCATAAAAGGAATTTTCCAATTTTGGGTTAAGCCCTTTGGGCTTAAAAATTCCCCTGCTATCTTTTAACACATCTTGATGTGGCTTTGGGGGATCTACTGTGGGTATGCGCGATAGCTTGCATGGATGATATTCTGGTGTTCTCACCTGATAATGAGTCCCATGCAGTACACCTTTGGCAGGTGGTGGAGCATTTAAGGGCAGCTGACCTTACGTTAAAGATTAGTAAATGTGAATTCTTAAAGTCCCAGGTCACCTTCCTGGGCAACGTCCTGTTTAACCAAGGATACATGATGACTCCAGACAAGGAGAAGGCGATTTGTGAGTGGCCCATCCCAACTTCAGTTAAGGAATTGAGAAGTTTTTTGGGGACATATACGTTCCTTAAGAATTTACACTGCACTTTCTGAAGTGGCGGCGCCCTTATATGATGCAAGTGGGACAAAAGTGCTCCAGTGGTCCCCAACTTTGCAGGATGCCTTCCAAGCGGTAAAGTGCACCATGCTGTCCACGTCCATCCTTTACCATGTTGACCCCAATAAAGAGTTTATTGTGTCTTCTGATGCCTCCAACTTCACCATAACGGCGGCCCTATTAAAAGTAGGAGAAGATGGAATAGAGCATCCAGTGTGATATTTTTTTAGGAAGGTGTCTTTGCCTGAGTTAAACTATGCCATATATTATAAAGAGTTATTAGTAGTGGTTGAGGCGCTAATTTATTGGCGTCATCACTTGCATGGCTCATCTCAACCCTTCCATGTATGTACAGACCACTGTGCCTTGCTGTACTACCGCACACCTCATACTTGACCTCATGGCAAGCCCACTTGCATGAGACCTTATCCCAATTTGTGTTTTCCTATAAATTTACTAAGGGCAAGGAGAATGGTTTGGCGGACGCTTTGAGCCAAAACCCTGCACTAGCTCCAGATCCTAAGGAGGTAGAGGTGCATAATACCCATTTGATGATTCCACCGGGTAGGATTGTGTCTCAACTTCCCTCTCCCTTGGCCCATGGGCCAGCTCTTGCTCCTCTGAAAAATGCGGAGGAATATGGTATGTTTAGAAAGGTAGTCCTTTTACAGCTTTTGTCAGCTGAATATACCATGGCCCTTGCCAAAAGCACGTTGAATCAGGAGGACATTACCAGGGGTTACCACGTGAAAGATGAGATGGTGTGATTTCAGGAGTGTTTATGGGTTCCCGCCGGACCATTTCACCTGGAAATCATCTGGGACCATCATGACAGAATCACAGTTGGCCATCCTGGTAAAGGCAAAGACTCTGGAGCTAATTTTCCATACTTACAATTGGAAGAGGTTAGCTGCGCAGGTGGGCAGGTATTGTAAATAGTGCCTGGTCTGCAGCCAAATGAAACTGAATTGACAGCTACTAGTGTGGTCGTTGTACCAGGTCAAAAGGCTGAAGGGCCTTGGACTTATTTATAAGTGGATTTTATTGTTAAATTGCCTGTATCTGATGTTTACAATGACATCATGGTAGTGGTGGACCGTTTTATGAAGTTTGCCCACTTTATTCCTTGTAGAACCACAGCAACCGCGGCTGAGATGGCTAGGCTCTTCATCACTCATGTGTTTACTCTTCATGGGGTCCCACAAGAAATAATTAGTGATTGTGGACCCCAGTTTACTTCCATCTTTTGGGAAGAGTTGTGTAAGACTCTTCAGATTTGCCCCTGCCATTCAACTGCCTATCACCCCCATTCAGATGGGTAACTGAATGAGTGAACTAGTGTCTAGAACAGTTCTTGCAGTTTTACACTGCCGCATATCATTCAGATTAGGTTTCCCATCTCCCCATGGCCCAATTTACTTATAACAATGCCCAACATACATCAATTGGTTGTTCTTTTTCTTTGCCAACTATGGTTTAAATCCCACCTTCAACATGGATCCCAGTTTTGGATTCAAGGTGGAAGCGGTGGTGGACTTTGCCAAAATGATCAAGAAAATACACCAGGGGGTGAGCACAAATTTAGATGCAGCCATGCAGGCTTACAAGGAAAACGCTGATGGTAAGAGACAAGTTGGACCAGCGTGCAAGGAAGGGGATCTCATTATGCTGGATGCTAAAAACATCCCAATCAATCATCCATGCAAAAAGCTGGGACCAAAGAGAATTGGGCCTTACTGCATTATCAGAAAGGTGGGCCACGCCTCATACCAGTTGGATCTCCCCCCCTCATTTTAAATCTTCTCAGTCTTCCACAAAAGCAAGCTTATGTTGTTTGAGGGCCCCCCACCAGATACTCCTGAGGCTTACCTTGTGGATGGGGCATTGGAGTGGGAAGTGGAGGAGATTGTAGCCTCCCATCAGGTAAGAGGAAGACTCGAGTATCTTAAATCTTGAAAGAGATTTGATGCAGCAGAGAACAATTGGGTCCCAGCGCATGACCGCACCCATGCCCAAGACCTAATTAAAATATTTCATAAGCATTTCCCTGAGTCTGCAGGTTCCAAGTCCAAGAAAGACATTGCTGCCATAAAGTTGGAACCAGCTCACAAAAACTTTTCCTTGGCAAATGCCCATGGAAAGGGTGTAGCCAAAAAAGAGGAGAGGGTAATGTCATGTTTACATGATTTTATTAAAGGGATCAACTGCTATGACAAGGCTGGGCGTCAAGAGTCAAATAAGGTCAAGTTACAGGACCTCTCTGATATAAGGAACACCTTGGACCAATGCTGGGTACAGGACAGATATACCCTGGTTAGTTTAGGGGAAGTGCATAATGCCAGCCCCATGTTATAGCTTTGGCGTTAGAATGGACTATTTACCTTACTAACCATGATGGTTTGGTTCAATTGATAGGTAAATGGGGTTTTGAAACCCGTTCAATTTTAAAATATCCAACTCAGGTCAGCCTTGCCTTCAATTGATAACCCAAGTTTGGTCAATTACTAGCTATAGTACCCTGCCTTATGGAAGTGTGCACTTATTGGTGCACCTGGGCTTAGCACCACTTCCACCAATCAATAATTCCCCCAAAATTGCTTATGTATTATTCTTTGAGACCAACCTTCCTTGTTGGTCATCTTCCTTTCCAATAAAATCCTGTTAGTTTACATTTTCTTTCAATATGTTAACTTGGGTGTACCTGTGCGCAGACCACTTCAAGGAGGTCTTGAACAACGTCAGCCATAATATCTGCACTAAATTTACAACCATATCTTGGGAAGCGCTGTGCTTCCCTGGTCCCCTCCAGACTAAGGCACCCAAGCACTTTAGCCCTTATCACAGCTTAGATATGGACACCCTGTTAGGGTCCACTCAAGTCTTGTCATTTGTTCATGACCTATTAATAAAAACCTTATTGCACACCCTCGTCCTTTGTTATTTTAGCTCCAGCACCCTCTGCAAGGCTCTTCTCACCTTAATACTGATGATGAGTTCCCTTGTGTTGTGGTGGTGCACTGCGCACCACCTTTCTGGGAACTGGAGAGTTATAGACACTCTCCTGACAAACTTCAGGTCAGATGCATAATATTCAGAAAGTCAGGGAACTAGTGCTTGGCTTCAGGGCAGTTAAAATATTGCAATTGGCCTATAGCAACTAGATGCTGGTGAATGGCTTGGGATAATAATAAACACTATTAATGACACGTTTGTGATGGCTTTAAGGCAAGGTAGTTGATAATAATAGCCAAGTGATTTGGTTTACTCAGTTTGGGGACAAATTAAATCAATATTAATTAGTGATTTAAGATTTGTGCCAGTGGGGTTCTGAGGAATTGATCATCAATCATAACTACTGATTACCCAATATGGGAGATGATATCTGACAAACTCCTTAGTAACTTAATACATTAAAATATATCTAAGACAGACACTTGTTATGCCTTTCACAAAGGGCAACAAGCCAAGTAGTGCCTACTACTCCTTTTCAGACAAAAAAAGGCCACTTTTATTGTGGGAAAACTCCTAGATTATGCCCACTCTGACCCCTACACTGCCTAGTATTTTATATGTTGAAAGGATTAAGCTCTTGTGTAGAGATTCCCCCAACTATACCACCAAAATGGTAAAATTACTCCAGGTAATCCCCCTACTGCCACCCATTTTCCTGAATTTCACCTTATTTCTAAAACCTTGAATCTATTATTTTGATTTTTATGGTATGACTAGCATCTAGATACCGTGCTTTGCTATGGTGTTTATAGCTTACCAGATGATTTGAATCATTTTTAGCACTAGTGGTGCCTAACCCAAAAGGGGGAGCCACCACACACAGATGATTTGAATCATTACTTTAGATGCTTACTATATTATAGATAACCACAAACTACTTGGCCAAAACCATTGAACTTATCTATTTAACCAAATTCCACCAACCACTCAGCCAAAATTAATTGCCCTATCAAATCAACCAAAAACTACCAACCACTCAGTCATAGTTAAAACCACTGAAACTATTAATGAATCAAATTACTAATCACTTGGTTACAACCTATTGAACTTGTTTAATCAACCAAAAAGCATCTCAGCCAAAACTAAACTCACCTACCGAATCAACTAAAAATTGCCAACTACTTGGCCAAATAAAAATAATCCATTGAATCAAACAAATATGAGCAAACTGATACCTAAAACCAATTAAGCTTATTGAATCACCCATAACCACCAAACAATCTGTCAAAACTTTTTATATCTATTGAATCAACCAAAAACTACTTACCACTCGTTCAAACCCAAACTGAACCTATTGAAGCAACTAAAACACTTATCAGCCAAAACCAGTTGATATCAAATCAACCATAAACTACCAATAACTCACCCTAAACCAATTGAACATATCAATTCAAAATTACCAACCACTTACAAAAATCAATTAAAACTATCAGATCAACCAAATATTCATCTGTTAGGCAAAAGCAAACTGAAACTACCACCAAATCAGCCGAAAACCACCAACCACTCGACTAAAATCAATGGAATTCATCAAATCAACTAATCAACAACCAATCCACGATCCAAAACTGATGCTGAAATGACAAAGCTAGGATTTCGCCAAACATTTCATTGACAGGTGATCTATGATTTGGAGTCTGATACCTTTTTTTAGTACTAGATGGTCCCAACGGAGTCTGATACCTTAACTTAGTAATGTTCAATCTTCAATCTGAAGTCTGATATAAAAATGATATAAAAGTAAGATCCCACCAATCATATCATTGATAGATCAGGGAACTTTTATTTATATACATTAAAATAATGATTTATAATGATGCTGAAACAAAAATCACACCAATCATTTTAAAACTTAACCAGGAAAGTTATATAAAAACTAGCAGAATACCCGTGCTTTACAATGGAGTTTCATGTTGTACATAATAAAATATTAGTTTAATTAATAAAGTTCAACTAAAGTAGGTTTCTTATAAATAGCTGTTGCCCACAACTTTGTTTGCGTGGTTTTCAAATTAATGTGATAATATTAGTATGAGTACCCAACATGCATTGCAATGCCACTCAAAGATAGAATATGTTTGTGTTTTAATTCTGTTTATTGAAGCACTTTTGGATACACAATATTTTTTGTTTTTCCATCTGGTGCATACATGAATAAATCAGAAGGGTTTCTGGCGCATGAGCAGGCCACATACAGCTGTCCATGTGAGAAGTATGGATTTTCAAATTTAGTCCACACACTTGTAGCAATTGTCCCTGTGCTTTGTGTCATTGCAAATTCGAGTCGCACTGGAAACTGCAAATGTCTGAATTCAAATGGCATATCTGGTGGAATCATTGGGATGCGTGGCAACAGTATATTTTCTCCTTTAAATTTTCTATTTAAGATTGTAGCTTCAATGATATTGTTCATCTTTTTCACTGAAAGCCTGGTAACATTGCAAAGCTGTGGTGGATTGATGTTTCGGAGAAGAATGATAGGCATGCCAATTTTCAATGTTAAAACATGCGGCGGCATATCTGGCAAATCAGGTCAATTCAAGAATTCAGTTGGATAAGTGTCTGAAATAGAGCTTGTAAGATTTGATTACAGACAGACAGAATTGACAGTGAGTTTAAGAAAAGTTTATAAAAAGTGATTACGCCATGATTCGAACAACTGACCTTTTATAGAGTTTAAGTTTAGAGCCAAAAGCTGAGCCGATTATTATACTAGAGGAGGTATTTTTAAAATCAATTGGACTTTTGATTCAAAGTTTTGATTTAGATAAACTTGTTAAATACCCGAATGACCACTAACCACTTAACAAACCCATTTAAAATATCAAATCAGCTGAATATCAAACTGCTCAGCTGTAACAATATAGCGAATACCATCGAAGTATATATAGGATTTTCACTTGTTACATATAAAACTTTTTATTTTACTATTAAAATAATATTTTTTAAAATTCATAAACCTTCTCAGGCATGCACACAACGACTCACCAAAGTTTCATCACAATTGGACGAATGGTATAGGAATGCATTCGGGACATACATACAGACACACAGACATTCATTTTTATATATATAGATGATGGTGAAATAAAATTGCACCACTATTTCAAAAATTGGTCACTGGAAATGGCGTTTGAACTTGTTTCATCCTGGCAACTTCACTTTATAAGTGTTAAGATTTCGATTTTACTAAAAATTTCAATTTCCCAAACCTAATTCCGACTTTTCCCTTTTATTTCCACGATTTGCTTTTCGAATTTACGCTTCCTTTGCTGATCGAAACGCCGGAACTCCGTGGATGTAGCACATCTCGATTTGAAAGGATTTAAAGTTTAAGAAAGCTAAATTGGGAGCAGCCAATCATGGCGTGCCCCATCAACTCTCAACCCCAATTCTCGAGACAATTCACGAACTGACCCTCTCCTCCCAAGCGTAAAACAGGAACAACCGGCAACCAAATATGTCCAAGAGCTGTAATGTTTAATAATAAGCCGCCAACCGCCAAACTCATTCCCTTATTTAGAGGCCAGTGCCCTTACATGTGAGGGTACTGACCTATTTTGTTTTAGAGTTTAGGTTAAATTTTAAATAAAAATTTCCCCTTCCGTCGCTTTAATTTGCCATCTCTTAAACATTTCTGTGCATTATGGCGCGCATCGCGGCTATTTCGATGCATCCGCGAATATGGCTCCTCACTGACTAGAGGCTTCAGGGCCACACTGACAGAAGTTGCTTGGTTGCTTTGGTGGTTGATCTGAACCAGTCAGATTGCAACCAGAGCCAACTTGGGCTTTCCAGGTCCCTACAACATTACATAAACTGGAAACTCCTTCCTAGGCTGGAAAACCAAATATAAAAACCTATAAAAATTGAAAAAACTTTGGAACAATTGTGTTCTATCTTAGACAGGTTTTCCTGTATACATGCTGATATGGCCGCAAGGGCAAGGTTGATTAAAGCAATAGTTGGATATCGGGGATGCGACCCGAGAGAATTGATGGTAAGTTAGTTCTATAGATTAACGCTGGCGCGGGGCAAAGTATTTGATCAAAGCCTCAGTCCTATAATTAAATATATAAATTAAGTAAATAAGTAGTTTTTTCACAAGGTTGGTTAGACCAAATCTTAACAATGATCTACATATTGCCCATCAACTGCTTAGATTTAATTATATTATATTAACTGATCATTTAAAATTATATCAACAAGGTTTCTCAACCAAAATGTGCTTTTCAGTTTAACTTAAACGATTTATGCAGTCTAAATAAGCTTACTAGTTGTGAACTAAGATGTTTCTGCAACCCTGAAAAGCCGTATTGTTTATTTTACCAAAACTTAACTTTTGAATTCATTTTGTCTTACGATTCAGTTTGAATATTTATAATTGTTATAACTTTAATTGCACTTCAACTTTCATTTACACGGTTTCTGTAATTCTAAAACTTTCCCACTGCTCTTTTTACAACGTTGCGATTCTGTGTGACAACTTACTATTTTATATTGCGATGCATAAATTTGCCTTAGCTCATATGTGCTAGCTGAGTACATTTCGTTCCCGCGACCTTTGCTCTATTTTTACTTTACATACTAGGTGGTGCTAATATGGTGAGTCATATCAAGTATTGTTAATAGTAACAATACCTAAGAATATATATTAGAAATACTAGTATACCTGCTGCACTATCAGTTAAAGTAACTATATCATACAGTAAAAAGGTTGTGATGGGTTTGATCTAGGTTCACAGTCCAGAATTGTTGGGACGGAAAGAGAAGGAGAGCAGTATGGAATTATAGCATAAGTCAGATTAGAAAGATATAAACTTTCATTTTGTATTACAATACACAAATTATGAGCGCCTCCCTGACGAACATACAAAAGCAGACAGTTTTCAAACCAAACCCCAATTTTTAGAAAGTAATCTAATTTAGTTAAAAAATTATTGCAGTTTACACAGGTTTATTGTATATGTTTAACTAATCGCAAAAAATATTTTAATTATTATTTTAATAGACAATATTTTAAAGATGTCCTTCAATCATTTACGAAGGCAAGATTATCCTGAGCTCGCTTGCTAGTTGAAGAGCTAGTTTAGTAACGAATAAAAGGCATACCGATAAATTACAGCACACCAGAGTTTCGGTACATGATGAATAGAGTAAATTGGACCAATAAATATTTTATTTATTGTGACCAACAAACTTCTAAAGTTTAGCTTACTGTCTGGAAAGGAATACACGTAATATTTTAAATAAGAATTTGTGGAATTTACCTATAGTAAGCTTAATCTCACACCCCTTGAGCTCCAAACTTATTATAGCTTTTAACTGCAGTTGATTGCCAATTTAGTGGAAAGCTTTATTCAAAACTAGCCAATTTTTCAAGCTTTGTTTGGGTTTATAATTTACCCGACGATTCTAATCGATTGTTTTAGTTTTTATATTGGTAGATAGTCATCATTAAGTTTAGAAGCTATTAAGGCTATTTAATTAACCACCAACCACTTGGTAAAATTATTCAGCTATCGAATCAACCAAAAGCCATTAATCTCTCGACTAAAACCAATTGGATCTAACAAATTAACTGAATCATCAACCATTTAGCCAAAACCAATCTTCTATCAAACAACTAAAACCATCACCTACTTACTTGAAACTATTGAGCCTATTGAATCAACCAAAAACCATCAATCACTCAGTTAATACCAATTGTTTAATTTATAAAACAACCTAAAACTACCAATCGCTTACCAAAATCCTATGAACCTATCAAATCAAATGAATAATACCAAAACGCTCGGCTTAAACGATATGTGATTACCATTAAAATCTTAAATTTTTTTCAATCTTATATATAAATTTTATTAAAATATTATCAATTTTTTAGGTAGCCTATGACCATTCCCAAAATTTATAAAATATTTGTGCTAAGTTAGCTATTTTTGGTTCATTTGTTATTATATAATGTGTCCCATACCTAATACATATAATTCTTTTTATCTTTATGGTGATGAAAATGTGATAGAGATGTCCATCTAGTACTAAAAAAATGTGATAGAGATGAGATAGATAGAGATGAGATAAATAGAGATAAGATAGATGGAGATGAGATTTTATTTTATTCGAGGTGGGCCGACCTGGGGACGATACCGCACTGATTAATGGGAAATCGAATGAATGGGAAAGGAGGATAAAATCCGGAAAACCTCCACGCGCGGCGTATGATAGGCCAGGAACTCCATGGACCGCCTTTGCTATTCGCTATCTCGGTTCGGGGCATTGGTGCGCAACGCCAACACAGTCATAATTGTCCCCTACCCAAAGTTCCAGTACCGGAATTGAACTTGGGGAGGCAGCGGTAGAGGTCCCTACTCTACCACTTGGGTATCCTCCCCGAGATGAGATAGAGATGAGAGAGAGAGATAATGGACAAACTGCTTAACAGCGCTGCTCGAGTTTATATTTACCAAACAATTCTAATCGATTATTTTTAAACGACTTAAAAAAAGAGGAGGTTCTCAATTCGACCTGTATATATATATTTTTCCATGTTTGTTCGCGCATAACTCTGAAACTATAGGACCAATTTGGATGTCTTAATTTTTCAAAAAAAGAGGATGCTCCAACTTAGATCTCATATACTTTTGTAAGTATTGGTCCAATATCTGGCCATTAATTTAGTAAGTATATCAAAATAGATTCGGAAGCGATGTATTTCAATTGTGAAACCAGTTCATCGCTGGATAAACTTTATTCCGGCATTGGTGAAGCGATAGCTTCAAAGCAACTTTTGACATATGCCCTATGGCTGAGGGAATTCAAAATCCAGGCAAGTATGAGATCATAGCGGGATGAGTTTAAATCATTATAGTTGCTATCGTTATGTATATTTTGACCAATTAAATCAACTAAATTTGATAAACTGAATTATTTTAGATGGCAATCAGTAAATTAAGCATACATCGATTAATAAAATCACTCAAATTTATTAAAATGATTTATTGTAGATGGCAATCAGTAAATTTAATATAATTCGACCAATAAAATCAACTAAATTTAATAAAATGAATAATTAGTATATTTGTTTATGAGATACTATATATAATATATATATACAATAAGTTGTATTTTAATAGAGAAATAGTGAGGGTTCAAAAAGGATATATAATATAGGGATTTTTTAATAAAATTGGAAAAAAGATCTACTTTTAAAATGCACTAATTTTTTGGGAAAAAATGGAGGTAAAGTTTTTTTGGGAAAAGAAAAAAAAACCTCCTTCAAAAAAAAGTTTTGGGAAAGAAAAGAACCTCCTTAAAAAGGCACCAAAAATATGAAATAATCAAGAAATTATGTCTCCTCAATAAACCCTTTTTGAAGTCAGCATCATATTTTACTGACATATAATAGACATTTATAATATATATATATATATTCAGCACTGTATATTCTAAGTTGCTTATAGTTTACATTTGGACCCAATCCAGACATAAGATATATTTTTGTATTTGTGAGCAAAATTCTATAAGTCAGGTTGGAAGATGGTGCCAACTTCAAAGAGGGTTTTATTGAGGAGGCATAATTTCTCAATTGTTTTATACTTTTTTGTACCTTTTTAAAGGAGGTTCTTTTTCTTTTTTTCCCAAAAAATTTCAGTTTTTAGATTGGTAGATGGTCATCAATAAGTTTAAGCAATTATGTCAAATCAATTGAATAACCACCAACAACTTAACTAAACCCAATAAACCTATCATATCACCTAATCATCAACCACTTACAAAGCTATTGAGCCTATCAAATTACCCAAATAACCACCAAACCACTTGGCAAACCCAATAAACCTATTGAATCAGCTAAATTTTTCAAATTGCTCAGCTAAAACAATATACCAATTACCATTAACTTATATATAATTTTTTTCTTATATAAATTTTAATTATTTTATTATGATTTAAATTAAAATGCTCTTCATTAGTTCTCCTAATTCATATGATATTTTTGCCAAGGTTGGTTATTTTTGGCTTATTTGTTTAGGATATTCTGTCTCAAACATATATACATATATAAAATGATTTTTATATAGAGAGATATTAAAGTGATCAACTTATTAGATACTTGATCCATCATACAAACCATGAGAGATAAGTATGACAAATGATTTAATGAAGCCATTTATTAAGGAATTAAAAATTTAACTTTAGCTCAGAAAATAGTTAACTATGGGGTGGATACCTCAGTGGTAGAATATGGACCCTCTACCACTGCCTCCCCAAGTTTGATCCTGGTTGATGAACTTTGGGTAGGGGACAATTATGACTGTGTTGGCGTTGCACACCAATGCCTCAAACTGAGATAGCAAATAGCAAAGGTGGTTCATGGAGTTCCTGGCCTATCATATGCCATGCATGGAGGTTTTCCAGGTTTTATCCTCCTTTCCCATTCATTCAATTTCTCCTTAATTGGTGTGGTATTGTCCCCATGTCATCCCACCTCAAATAAAATTTAAAATAGTTAACTACATTTCTTATAATTATGGACCCTCTACCACTGCCTCCCGAGTTCGATCCCGGTAATGGACTTTGGGTAGGGGACGATTTTGACTGTGTTGGTTTTGCACGCCAATGCCCCGAACCGAGATAGCGAATAGCAAAGGCGGTCCATGGAGTTCCTGGCCTATCATACGCCGCGCATGGAGGTTTTCCGGGTTTTATCCTCCTTTCCCATTTTCTTCACTTCCCTAATCGGTGCGGTACTGTCCCCAGGTCGGCCCACCTCGAATAAAATTTAAAATTACATTTCTTATAATTTTTCAATAAAAGTTAACATAATTAGTTATTTAAATTATAACATATAAGGAGAGGGTGCCCTAATGGTAGAGCATAGGCTCAATGACTAATGCCTCCACAGTTTAATTTTTATAAATAGAATTGAGTAGGGGACAATTTATAACTGAGTTGGCATTGTGCACCAATGCCCAAAACTAAGATAGCAAGTAGCAATTCCATTCCGTTGAGTTCCTGGCTTATAAAATACCATGTGTGGAGGTTTACCAGAATTTATCCTCCTTTCCAATTAATTGGTGTGATATTATATTCAAGTAAGCCCATTACAAATAAATAATCAGCTTATATTAATAAATCTTTTAGGGGTCTATGTTGTTCATACCATCTCAAAAACTATCAAACAAATAAAATAAAATTAAACTTTGCATGCTCATAGCAGGTACCCAGTGGATGATTCTCCGCTTTGTTTGCTCATGATATATAAACAATAGAGTTATTGTAAAAATAACTTTTTTGTAATGCTAATATAAATAACCTAAATTCAAACCACATTCTGAAGGATGATGGAAAAAGGCTTAAATAGTATCATAAAGATATTAACTAAATTTATATTTAATATGCACTCAACCCTTGACTATCCTAAGATAAAATCAAGGTAACTATTAATAATCATTTGTCTTTATACTAATAAACTGTATAAAAGCTATCAATTTATATATATAAATTCCAGGGGATCTATATTTGTCCACAATAATTTCAAAATCTACTAGCTCAATTTAATATAACTTTTTATGTTTAGCAGTATAATGGATATACACCAAATTTTTCAAACCAAATAAGATATCCTACTTTAAAGAAATGTAACTGGTGTTTAAATTATTTCCAATTTCTCTATTTATTTTTTTATTTTCTATAAACATTCCTCAATCTATCAGGTCATGAAAAAATTAAACACTTAGTATTAGTAAAGTAATTTTATAATTTGTTAGTTTTTTTGGATAATTTGCCTAATATAATTATCTAATTACAGTAGGTGTTCAATAAAATAATTTTACTAAACTTGTCAATGAAAGATTGAAAAACAAAATTTTGTAAAAAATTAAAATATTTACCAAATGATAAAGTGTAAGGTTCTTGGCTCCAGCTATCAAGTTGGACAGAACATTGCACCCTTTCAGAATTAAGATGGCATCACCACAGGTCCTTGCCTCTCATTTTTGGATGACTGATATAGGACACACCTTATATGAAATATGGGTGACTGCTGTTTCTTCATGTTTTTCCCACACAACACCACATCCAGATCTCAAATATAAATCCACAATTGTTACTAAATCTTCAGAGAGTTATATGTAGAAGATCAAAAAACTGTGTTTAGACATAAAGTTATAATAAATCTCATTGAAACAAGTGCAATTCTCTCATTCAAACAGTCTGCTTAAACAGGAGCCTCTTTTGATATAAATATTATTGATACCTGGGCAACCTCATGTAACAATATTTTGGTAAGCAATCTTCAGGCAATTAAAACGTTGAATGATAAAGGTTGGAAACAGGAATCAATCCCAAATTGAATATAAAATTAGCAAATTAAAGTTGAAACTTTGACATATACCAAAAAATTCAAGGATAGTGCAGTAATCTTAGCCAATACTATTGTAATATATTTAATTTAAATGATTAAGTCAACCATTATTGATATCAGAAAATAGCATCTGTAAACTGCATTAGTGAGTTTAAGAATATGTTTTTAATTCCTACTATTTTTTTCCTAGTCTGAGCTATATACCACTCATACTCATTTATAAACTAGCACCCTGCTAATGGTAGGGTGTTGGGCTATTACTTTATTTTGTATAATAAAAACTTTCTCAAAAGTTTCCCATCTTTTTTATTATAAAATTATCTCTTGGTATTATAGTATGAGACCAATGAAAGGCTTCCACTATTACTCAAATTGTGGTAAGGTCATTAATCAATAGGTTATCTGCAGCATCTGCTCAGAAATTTATTAAGCATAATCAACCAAAAAGCTCTAACCCTTTTCCCACACCAAAAAGCAATCCTCACCTTTCCATTCAAACTATTTGCTGGATATAGTTGTTGCAATGTCATTCTATTTTGGATCCTTCTGTGGGTGCTTAAGCATTCTAATTTGATAACCAATCTTATATTGAAACTGTAAACCTACTAAAATAAACCAAAAATTAAATATCAATGTGAAGATATTGATTCATGTCTATTTGGATGTGGATCAGGTACTCACAGAGAAGCGCTTATTTGATTTATGGTAAAGTCTGGGTCTGGTTGATACTAGTCCCCAAAGATAAACTGCACAGGTTCAGTTAATATGTGCACTATCTGCATTGATTGATATTAATAAAGATATATAAAATGCTCCACTTGATGCTGATTATACTGACCAATAGGGACTTTTTCCCTATTCTAGAAGAGCTTATAATAACTTTAGATTCAGAGATTCTCAGCCTTAGTTCCTCATCATGCTGAGTCTGAAGAGATTTTCTTCTCTTCTAATGATATAGGATCCATACTCTTTATCACACAAAAGACTCAACAATTAATGCATTAAAAACGATACTAAAATGCAGATCAATAGAACTGCTTTATTGTAATAAAAACTAGAGAATTTATAGGGAAATTTGACACCCAACTCCTTGGTTGGTGTAAGTCTGGTGGAGCGCTCCCTCCACTTGAATTGGGTGGCATTCCCATTCCCATAAAAAAGGGGCCAAGAAGGCAAGCTGTTCCCCTCATCTCCAAGGGTGACCTCACCCATGTGGTGGATGAGCATTGGGTAACAGCTTACCCTTTAAGGACCCTGCCACATGTCCTGGTATTAACTTCAGCCAATTTATACAGAAAACTGAGGAAACGTGTACCAAAATATTAGAAACTTGGCATTTCTATGGGGCATCATAGGAAGACTCACCAATGGCATCATGTCAGTGAAAAATTCTGATGTGAGTTTGAAACCCTCCCCAGCAGTATCAAAACCCCCATCTAAGATTTTTCATTTGGTCCAATGGACGCCGGAGTGACCAGGTGTGGGTATGTTGGGTATCCCAAAACCATTCCTGACCTCATGGGACCGCCCCTATGTGGGGTAGCCATATGAGGTTCCCGCTGCCCATCAGGCAAGACACTGTTGCTCTAGCCATCAAAACCAAAAAAAATCAGCAATTTGGGCATTCATGGATGAACTGACTGTGACACAGCCCACTGCCAACAATTTTGAAGTTGGTTCAGAATGATTTGTTTTTCCCTCACTTAAAGTTTACTAGATTAGGTGAATTTCAAGGGCCTCAATCCTGAGTTTTACTAAGCTATTCAACAAATCAATTGTTATTAAACAGCTGTAACACACTGAGAAAATTGATGGTTGATTTGCTAAATATATATTCAATAAAAATCACAGAACCCCAAATTCAATCTTTTTTGACAAAATTCAAATCTCCCATTCTGATCTCATTCTTCCCAGCACCCAAACCCACGAGCCCTGGGGCCATCTCAGCCTAGTTCATTGCCAGGTTGCTATTTTTTTATTATGCCTATTGGCGCTCAATTGTGAAATCTCTCACAGCTCAATTTAACGTCATACAAGCAGCAGTGCCTCTGGCATTTGGGCTTACCATTTAAGTACATTTGCATCCAAACTGACAGGTCAGTCTAAACTTTACTTGCCACTATCCTTAAAATAATCAACCATCCATTATTCTCAGCCATTTCCACCCTCCTCACTGAGATGGGTGCATCAGTGGACATCTTCTACCAGTTGAATGTACAGTTGGTATCCTGCCATCTGTTGTCAGTATGGCTAATTGCTGAACTTTTTTTTGCTTTTCCCTGAGGGTTCTAAAGATATTTTACTATGGTTTCACTGCTCCAGTGCCCTCATTTTTTACTCAGTCCACCCTCAAAATGTATCTAAAGCATGCTTGAAGCCGCCAACTTGGCCTTGGTTTTTAATCCCAGCATCAAATCAGCATCCTTAAAGATTCAACCCCTTTGCCACACCAGTTTGCATCCTGTCCCAAACCTTGTTATTTCACCTAACCTAGTTGCAGTCTCTTCCTTATCAGCAGAAATTTCCATATCTGACAATAAACAGAATTCCGCCTACTTCTTATTACCAATGAAAATTAGTATTGGGGCACAATAGGTGTCTTTTGAGGCCCTGGTTGACATGGGAGCAGCGGGTAACATTATGAGTATAGAGTTGGCCCTGCAGCTTGATCTAGACTCAGGACATGGGGCCGTCAGTGTTGGTTGCATCATCAGCTGCCCAACACTCCTTCAGAGTTCAGCGTCCCATGCCTTTCTCAGTCCATCAGTTTAGTTTTTGAAATTGCTTCTCTGCGATGCCCAACCTTGGGTTCCCAGTGATTTGGGTGTGGGCTGGTGGCGTCAGCAGCATGTGAAAATCCACCTTGATACAAACACGCTGTCCTTCCCCAACAATCAGGTGGAGGGCAAGTTTCCATTGCTGAACACCCCTACCAAAGCTTGTGGCCACAGTTCTATTACAACCCTCATTTCCCCTGTAGGTCTTACGCCAGGTTTTCCAGAAGCGTTGGTGGGATATCAAAGTATTTTTGATTCTGAGAAGGCGGACTGTCTTCCCCCACATACAGAATTTAATTTGGGTTTTTGGACAATGGTGCAGGTGGTGAACATCAACTTCCCATTGTATCTGCATACAGCAGAGGAGGAGGCTGCCCTCAATGCATGGTTATATGACATGCTCAAGAAGGGCTGGTTGTTTCAAGAGGCATCCACTGAAGCCTCTCCCATTGTCTTTTCCAGAAAGGCAGATGGTTCCCTTTGTCTCTGCGTGGACTATGGTCACCTTAACAAAATCATGGTCCACAACCCCTACCCCCTCCCTTTGGAACAGAAGATTGGCCAAGCAATTGCTAAGTCACACATTTTCTCAAAACTGAATCTAGTTAGAGCCTTTAATTAAATTTGGGTAACAGAAGGCCAGGAGTGGCTTACCACTACCCGGACAAAAAGGAGCATATTCCAATTTTGAGTAATGCCTTTTGGGCTTAAGAATGCGCCTGTAACATTCCAAAGGATGATCAATAATGTGATGGGTGATTTCTGGTTCACCTGTGCAGTTCCATATATTGATGATATCTTATACACTTCCTCACTCCTAAACAATATGAAAAGGACTTGGAGGCAGTAGTGGCTGCCTTGCATAAGGTGGGTCTGTTTGTCAAGCTATCAAAATGTGAGTTTTATTAGGAAGAAGTCACCTTTTTGGGAAATCTCATCTTGAAAGATGAATACGCTATCCCACCCAGAAAACTAGATGCCATCTGCAAATGGCCAACTCTGACTACCCAAAAGCAGTTGAAAAGCTCCTTGGGCCTTATTATATTTATAAAGAAATTCTCTCCAGCCTTATCTAAGTTAGCCACCCCTCTCCACCCACTCACAGGCAAGAATGTCCCCTTTTGTTGGACGCCCAAGTGCCAGCAGGAAATTGATTTAAATAAAAAGGTAATTTTTGTCATTCCCTATCATTAAACACGTGGATCCCTCCAAGCCCTATATTGTAGCATGTGATGCGCCTTCTGCTGCAGTAGGGGCTGTTTTGCTCCAAGAGCACGATGGGTTGAAAACACTCAAATTTTATTTTTTCCCACAAAATTTTTTCACTGAGCAAAACTGGGATATCAAAAAAGGAGCTGGCAGTTGTGGTATAGGCCTTGACCCACTGGCGATATCTCTTTCAGGGCACTCATCATGAGTTGACTGTTTGAACGGACCAACAAGCTCTGCTTTATTTCCACAAACCACAGAAGTTGGCACACTGGCAGGCCCAAACCTACCGGGATTTTTGCAGTTTTAACTTCGAATAAGAGTTTGTGAAGGGAGCGTTAAATGTGCTTCCCAATTTTCTAATCTGCAATCCAGCACATTGCCCAGTGGACTCTGACGAGGCGGATCTCATCACCGTCATTCCCCCAACCCAGATCATAACCATCATACCTCCTGTAGTTTTAGCAGCTGACTTATCACTGGACGCGCCCTTGCTTTCACAGGTCATAGCAGCGCAAATAGAATGTGCAGAAGGGGTGGAAATTTTAGAGAAGTTATCCCTCCCAATTCTCTAAAGATTCCTTGTATTGACTAACCAAGGGGCTCATTCAATTCAGGTTGTGGGTGTGGGTCCCTCCCCTCCTCCAAGCTGAAGTAATTCAGGCCCATCATGATCCCCCGGAAGTCAGTTATTCAGGGAATAAGAAATGCATTGATTTAATGAAACGTACCTTTAACTGGCCTAGCTTGTCCAAGGATGTTCCAACCTGCATCACTGACTGTGTGACTTGTGCGTGGGCCAAGTCAGACCAATATGGTGGAAATGGTCTTCTTCACTACTTGCAGCAGGCAGATAGTCCATAGAAACCAGTGTCCATGGACTTTATTGTTGAGTTACCCAACTCTAAGGGGTTCACTGCAGCCATGGTGGTCGTTGACTGCTTCACTAAATTCTCCATGTTCATTCCATGTTCCTCTGCAAATACCTCTGA
The DNA here is from genome assembly GCA_022478985.1 of Massospora cicadina. Classification (NCBI taxonomy): domain Eukaryota; kingdom Fungi; phylum Entomophthoromycota; class Entomophthoromycetes; order Entomophthorales; family Entomophthoraceae; genus Massospora; species Massospora cicadina. The sequence goes on from JAKSZP010003975.1 coordinate 210,612, forward strand.
AGAAACTGCTCACCTATTTGTGCGTCATGTATTTTTGATATCCAGCCTCCCGCAGGAAATTGTCAGCGACCATGTGCCCCAATTTATGGCGCAGTTTTGGAACAAGCTCTTGGCAAACTTGAAGATTACGCCCTGCCACCCCCTGCATACCATCACTAGTTGAATAGTCAAACTGAACAAGTCAATTAGATCTTATAGAAGTACCCGCAGTGCTAAACTTCAGCCTCTCAGGATACCTGGGCAGATGATCTACCCCTTGCTCAGTTTGCGTACAATAATGAAATGTATGCATCCACTGGTTTCTCCTCATATGAGGCCACCTTGGGGTATAATCCTCAATCTCAGTTTTCCAATTTTACATCTAGAGGTCCTGGCTGCAGCCAACCATGTCAGCATATTTAGGACACTCAGTACTTGGTAAGGGAGCATTTAACTAAGGCCATAAGTGACTACAAACAGTTTGCAGATTGGAAGTGACTCCTAGAACATGAAATTAAAGTATATTCACATTTTATGCTTGACTTGCACCATTTGCGGATGCAAGTGCCATCAATAAGTCTGAAAGTAAACGCTTATACCCACTTAGTGGAAGAAGACTTGGGGAATGGATCTTACCACTTAATTTTGCCATCCCACTGGAAGTAGCACCCAGTTTTTACATGTCTCAATTGTCCCCATTCAAGGGGACAATCTCCTAAGATCTAAAGCCCATTGTGATTGAGGGCAAGGAGGAAGCTGAAGTGGAGGGCATCTTGGTTTCTCACAAATCTCAAAGATCAGTCCAATATCTCTTTGTATGGGAAGGATATCTGGCCTATGAGAACAGCTGGGTCAGCGCTTGATATCAAGCCAACTGTTTGGAGCTGGTTGAGGCTCTCCATGTCACCCATCCAGATCCTCCTCGTCCTCACCCAAAAATAACTACTCTAATGGTAATCAAGTTGCCCAAGGCCCATAAAAGTGTGGTCCTTGCCCAATTCCTTGGTGATGGCGCTCCCCCTTTGGCAAAAGAGAATGGTAATGTAAGTATGGGGGAGCGCCCCCTCCACTTGGACCAGGTGGCAATCCCATTCCCATCAAAAAAGGGGACAAGAAGGCAAGATGTTCCCCTCATCTCCCAGGGCGACCTCTCCCATGTAATGGATAGGCGTTGGGTAACAACTTACCCTTTAAGGACCTCTCCACCTATCTTGGTATTGACTTAATCTGAATTAGTACAGCGAATTAAATGAATTTGTGCTGAAATATCAGAAATTTGGCATTTTCATGGGGCATCATTGGAAGAACTCACCAATGGCATCAGGTCAGTGGGACATGATGACGTGAGTTCAAAACCCTCCCCAGCAGTATCAAAACTCCATCTGACATTTCTCATTTGGTCCAACAGATGCTGGAGTGACCAGGTGCGTTTAAGGAGAGTGTCTATAACTCTCCCATTCCCAGCGTGGCAGTGCGTGGTTCACAAGACCAATGCCAGGGAACTAGCCGTTAGGGCCAGAGTGATTAGAGCCCAGCAAAGGGTGCTGCAGCCATAATTGTTTAGGCATAAAATTACAAATATTATAAGAACAGCACCAGTAAAAATGACGCGGTGCACATATCAATAGGGGATAAATGACCCAGGTTGGAGGGAACCTGGGCGAACAAACAGTGCACGAGGTGAGAGCTGCAAGGTAATTGCAATGGCAAGGTAATGGAATGCGAGACCTCCTCAAAGAGGTTCGCACACAGGAGCATTTGGAACATCATATAAAATTCAAAATAGCATAAAATGGGGCAAAGGTTTATTTTGGGAGTCAACCAACAAGGAATGTTGGTCGGGGAAAACATATTTAAGCTTGGATGGGAAATTGGGGCTATGCCGCAGTGGGCCCAAGCAGCGGCTCACTAATAGGGTGATACTTCCATCTGAGTTAGTAAAATAGGCCGAAACCAACTTCACTCAAGTTATTGACTGAAGTTGGATTTGACCCAAGCGCGTTATTTCATAGGTGAAATGGGTTTCAAACCCTCATTCCTCAACTAAGTGAACTGAACCATCCATCTTTATTTGGTAGATAGTTCATTTTAATGCAGGGCTCATTGTCAGGGGCTGGGCACTCGGCACCCCACTAGGACCAACCTGGGCATATTTTGCCCTTACCCAGCGCTGGTCTAGGGTGTGCTTCAGGTCTGGGAGGCCCTGAAGCTTCACCTTTTGGGCCTCCAAGCGCAGCCTTATCTTTGGGTTAATCCCCACTATTATGTCATGGGTACATGACATTACCCTCTCCTCCTGATGGGGCTCAACTCCCCAGGGGCTTGCGCCAGGGAAAAGTTCTTGTGGGCAGGGGCCAACTTCATGGCAGCAACGGATGGTTTAGATGGGGATCCAGCAGCCTGGGGGAAACGCTTGTGGAAGGCTAAAATCAGATCTTGGGCATGCACACAGTCACGCGCTGGAACCCAACTGTTCTCTGCAGCATCAAAGCCCTTCTAGGATACCAGGTACTCCAGTATTCTTTTAACGCGGCGGGAGGCAACTATCTCTTCCACCTCCCACTCAGGCGCCCCATCCACGAGATAGGCCTCAGGATTCTCTGATGGGGAGCCCTCAAACAACGTGAGTTTGCTCTCATGAAACACCAAGAAGATCTGAAATGAAGGGGGAAGATCCAGCTGGTATAAGGCATGGCCCACCTTTATAAAAACACGGTAAGGTCCAATCCTCTTAGGGCCCAACTTCTTGCAAGGCTGCTTGATAGGGATGTTACGAGCATCAAGCATCACGAGATCCCCTTCCTTGTATGCAGGACCTACTTGGCGCTTCCATCAGCGTTCTCCTTATACACCTGCATTGCCGCCTCCAAGCTTGTGGAAACCCCTGGTGGACCTTCTTGATTGTCTTGGCAAAGTCCACCACCGCTTCAACCTTTGACCCACAGCTGGGCTCCATGTTAAAGGCGGGGTTAAAGCCATGGCTGGCGAAAAACGGGGAACAACCAATCAAGGAGTGCAAGGAATTATTGTAGCTAAACTGGGCCATTGGTAGGCGAGAAGCCCAATCAGAATGATCTTCGGTGGTGTAACACCGCAGGAACTGCTCCAAGAACTGGTTCACTCGTTCAGTCTGTCTATCCGATTGTTGGTGATAGGAAGTTGAATGGCAAGGGCGAATCTGGAGAGTCTTACAAAACTCTTCCCAAAAGACAGAGGTAAACTGGGGTCCCCAGTCACTGATAATCTCTTGGGGACTCCATGGAGCGCAAACACTCATGACAAAAAGCCTGGTCATCTCAGCCACGGTTATTGTAGTTCTGCACGGACTGAAGTGTGCAAACTTTGTAAACCGGTCCACCACCACCATGATGGCATTGTAACCATCTGAGACAGGTAGTTCTACAATAAAGTCCACTGATAGGGAAGTCCAAGGCCCTTCAGCTTTCTGGACAGGTACCAACAACCCCACTTGAGGTTGACAATTTGGCTTCATTTGGTTGCAGACTATACATTCCTTACAGTACCGCCCCACCTGAGCAGGCAAGCCCTTCCAATTGTATGTGCGCCGGGTTAACTCTAATGTCTTTGCTTTCCAAGGATGACCAATGGTGAGTCCATCATGATGGTCCTAGATGATTTACAGGCGAAGTGGTTTAACAGGAACCCATAGGCACCCCTGGAACCACACCATCTCATCATTCATGTGATAGCCCCTGGAGAGATCCTCTTGGTTCAACTCGCACTTCACAAGTAACATAGTATATTCCGCTGCCAGCGACTGAGAAAGGACTACCTTCCTGAACATACTATATTCCTCCGAGTTTTCCAGAGGTGCAAGCGTGGGCCCGTTGGCCAGAGGAGAGGGTTGGTGAAGCAGAAGTTTACTTGGAGGAATCATCACCTGGGTGTTGTGAACTTCCACCTCCTTAGGATTGGGCACTAAATCAGGGTTGCGGCTCAAAGCATCCGCCAAACCATTATCCTTGCCCTTGGTGAACTCATACATGAATGCGAATTGGGCAAGGGTCTCATGCCAACAGGCCTGCCATGGGGTTAAGACATGAGGAGCGCGGTAGTACAGAAAGGCACGGTGGTCTGTACATACCCAGAAAGGTTGGGATGAGCCATGCAATTGGTGACGCCAATATGTCAGCGCCTCAACCACTGCTAGTAACTCCTTATCGTAAATGGCATAATTCAACTCAGGCAGAGACATCTTCCTAGAAAAATATCCCACCGGATGCTTATCCCATCTTCGCCTACTTGTAACAAGGCAGCCGCTATGGCAAAGTTGGAGGCATCCATCAACACAATGAAATCCTTGGAAGGGTCAACATGGCAAAGAACAGTTGTGGACAACAGGGTGCACTTCACTGCTTGGAAAGCATCCTCCAAAATGGGGGACCACTGAAGCACATTTGCACCAATAGCCTTGTATAGAGGAGCTGCCACCTCAGATAGATTGAGAGTGAACTTCTTGAGGAACGTGCATGTCCCCAAAAAGCTCCTTAATTCCTTAACTAAGGTAGGGGTAGGCCACTCACAAATCGCCTTCTCCTTGTCTGGAGTTATCATGTGTCCTTGGTCAAACACAACGTTGCCCAGAAACATGACCTGGGACTTAAAGAACTCGCACTTTGATATTTTCAATGTAGGGCTGGCTGCCTTTAACCGCTCCACCACTTGCCAAAGGAGAACTGCATGGGACTCCTGACCAAGGGAAAACACCGGGATATCATCCATGTAGGTGACCGCGCATACCCCTAACAGATCCCCCAACGCTGCATCAATGCGGCGTTGAAAGATAGCAGGGGCATTCTTACGCCCAAAGGGCATGACCTGAAACTGAAAGATCCCTTTTCTGGTATGGAACGCGGTCAACTACTCTTGTCCCATTTTAATCTGGATCTGATTGAACGCATTGAGGCAATCCAAATTGGAGAAGACCTTCGCCTTCTCCACATAGTGTACAATCTGCAAATCCAAAGGGATGGGATGGAGGTCTGGTACAGTAACGTTGTTAAGGTTACCATAGTCTACACAAGGATGTAAGTTACCATCAGACTTCTCCACGAAGAGTAGGGGGAGCATACAGGGGAGGTACGCTGAAAAATCGCACCCTTGACTAACTGTTCTTTTACCCACACATCCAACGCCTCCTCCTCCTGGACAGTTAAAGGGTAAGTAGGAGAAGAGATACGCACCAGATCCACCATGATCTTAAAGTCACAATCAAACTCAGAGTGCTCAGGAAGTGCGCTGCAGATGCTGTATCAAAAGAGGATTCCAAACCCTCCAAGCAAGAAGGTATAGGAATTTCCACTGAGGGCTTCTGCATTGAGGCAAGGACACAAGGGATATGGTGGGGCCAATGGGGCAAGTTGCCTAGGGCGTTTTCTTCAGATAAAGGCACAACAAATTTGTGACCATTCTTCATGGTAAGAGACAAGGTAATCTCCTTCAGGTTAGTTCTTGCGTCAAACTTCCGCCACCATTCCAAACCCAAAATGATAGGGAATAGGAGGTTTTTGATCCCACTGAAGTGATCAGACAAGTGGTACTTTCCAACATGATAATCTACTGTTCTAATGATCTTCAAAGTGGGAATACCTTGAAACGCCCCTCCTCTAACCACATCACCTGGCAAGTAACTCAGCCCAAGGTAGTCAGCTAAGTACTGGTCCATATAGTTTCCAGAAGCGCAGTATCCACCAAAATAGTAGTGGTGAGCTTCCCTAAAGGCGAGGAGAGGGTGGAAGTCTATAAAAAATACCCGGAATGGTCTTTATTTATGGAAGACAATGACAACACATCACCAAACATTTCATCATCTGGTTCAAGCCTGCCAACAGAATGGGTTTTGGAATCAAAAAGGGGGTGGGATATTTGGCTACTCTTAATACTGAGGCCACATACTCCACCATGCCTTCTGCAGGTGCATATACTTTGTCATATCTAAAATGAAGTTCCTTCTACACCTCCTGAGTGCGCCAGATCATGGTAGAGGTCAACCATAGGCTCTTAGGGGGTAATCTGATACACTGGAATAAGGTCCTCATCCAGGCCATATGAACAAATAAACGATTCAGAGATAGAGCTCAGGGTTTTGTCATAAAAAGCGTTTTTAGATGTGAGTGACCCTATCCCTGAAACTGCGATGGAATGCCCAACGTTATCCAAGGCCAACACCACCAGACCCATCTGCACCAATTTCGCTGGCATCATCTGAATGCGCTGGCGATGGAAGGTTCATTTATCAGAATGAAATTTAATAATTTTTGCAGAAAGTCAGGGAATCACAACTTTTGGACATCAAAACATCCAAGTCCACCAGGTACAAACATGAAGGTGGATACTCTCCAGTTGGAGGCAACCATAAATAACGCTGAGTTTCTCCAAACTTTGAAAAGAGGAAACAGCGGTGTGGCTAATGACAGCTAGGGCCCACAACTGATGGCCACTGTTTCCACTCTGGAAAAGTTCCACATGGAAATAGTTCATGCACATAAGAAAAAAGGGTTGGTTGACTAATGTAATGAGAGTGTCTATAACTATCCTGTTCCCAGCGTGGCAGTGCATGGTGCACCAGACCAACGCCAGGAACTAGCCATTAGGGCCAGAATGATTAGAGCCCAGAAGAGGGTGCTGGAGCCATAATTGCTTAGGCATAAATTTGTGAATATTATAAGAAAAGCACCAGTAAAAATGATGTGGTGCACATATTGATAGGGAATAAATGACCCAGGTTGGAGGGAACCTGGGTGAACAAAAGGTGCACGAGGTGAGAGCTTTAAGGTCCTTGCAATGGCAAGGGTAATGAGATGCAAGACCTCCTCAAAGAGGATTGGTGCACAAGAGTGTTCAGAACATCATATAAAATTCAAAATAGCGTAAAACAGGGTAAAGGTTTATTTTGGGAGTCAACCAACAAGGAATGTTGGTCGGTGAAAACATATTTAAGCTTGGATGGGGAAATTGGGGCTATGCCGCAGTGGTCCCAAGCAGCGGCTCACCAATAGGGTGATACTGCCATCTGAGTTAGTAAAATAGGCCAAAACCAACTTTACTTGAGCTATTGACTAAAGTTGGATTTGACCCGAGCGTGTTATTTCATAGGTGGAATGGGTTTCAAACCCTCGTTCCTCAACTAAGCAAACTGAACCATCCACCTTTATTTGTTAGATAGTTCATTTTAATGCTTGGCCATTTTCAGGGCTGGGCACTCGGCACCCCACTAGGACCAACCTGGGCATATTTTGCCCTTACCCAGCGCTGGTCTAGGGTGTACTTCAGCTCTGGGAGGCCCTGCAGCTTCACCTTTGGGCCTCCAAGCGCCCAGCCTTATCTTTGGGGTTGATCCCACACTATTATGTCATGGGTAAATGACAGTGCGGGTGGGTTGGGTATCCTGAACCCATTTCTGACCTCATGGGACCACCACTATGTGGGGTGGCATTGGGAGGTTCTTGCTGCTTGTCAGGTGAGATGCCATTTCTCTAGCCATTAAAACCAAAGAAAATCAGCAATTTGGGCATCTGTGGATGAACTGACCATGACTCAGCCCGTTGCCAACAATTTTGAAGTTAATTCAGAATGATTTGTTTTTCCCTCGCTTAAAGTTTACTGGATTAGGTGAATTTCAAGGGCCCCATTCCTGAGTTTTACTAAGCTAATTAACAAATCAATCGTTATTAAGCAGCTGTAACACACTGAGAAAATTGATGGTTGATTTGCTAAATCTATATTCAATAAAAATCACAGAACCCCAAATTCAATCTTTTTTGACAAAATTCAAATCTCCCATTCTGATCTCATTCTTCCCAGCACCCAAACCCTAGGCCCTGGGGCCATATCATCCTGGTTCATTAGCGGGTTGCAAATTTTTTATTATGCCCTATTGGCGCTCGCTGGTGAAATCTCTCACAGCTTAATTTAACGTGGTACAAGCGGCTGTGCCTCTGGCATTTAGGCTTGCCATTTGGGTGCATTTTCTTCCAGACTGACAGGTCGTTCTAAACTTTATTTGCCGCTATCCTGACAGTTGGCGCTTCAGTAATGAAATGGCAGCTGTTGCCATTAAATTTCCATTTAAGGTCTCTTACAGCAATGAGCTTCTCCATTGGGCTAAGATTTATTTCATCAGACATCCCAGAATCCTAAAATGGAAAGATTAAGAGAATGCATCCCTAACGTTTCTGCTCAATAACATTGAATTAACCACACTTGGTTAGCGACCTGCTTAGGTAATGGGACTCTTTGCCCATTATGACAGGTTGCAAACAAACTGGTCAATTTGCTAGTTGCAGATGGCATTACTAGCCTAACAACTGTTAAATAAATCCCCAATTGGTTGGTGATGAGAATTGACTGAAACCCAATCAGTACAGCTAATAGTTAATCAATGCTTAACTATCAGATGAATTGATTCCTTTGGAAACTCTGCCTGAAAAGATCTTAGGCATTTGTGTGAATCAATTTCAGTGGATCCAAACCTGTAAAATCTACCCCAAAATCTGCTTAAATTATTAAACCAATAACTAAATCATCCAATATTAAAGTCATCCATTAGTGGGACTTAACCCCTTGCAAACCAGAAGATTCTTTAGCCTAGGAAGTTGGAAATGTGAGCAAAATCCCAACAGCCTAAGTGCACTCCTCACACTTGGTTATGGACCACATTTTTCAAGGGTTTTTAACCTTGGGTTTTTACAAGTAGTGAAACACCAAAACCCAGCCTATTTCATATGAGGTCTCTTGCTCTTGTGGGTAGCAATTTCTCTTACTCAATGAATGATAATGCTTGTATTAATTTGGTTAGTTGTGACGGTACTTTGCTGAAAAATGTCATCACCGCCCCTGCAGGATTTATTGCCTATGTTAGTCTCAATTTATGGGCCATGGAGCTCCATATATGAGCACTTATTACCTCTAACCAGTCTTCTCTCAACGACACCAAGGTACAGAGGAATCTTTATTAAGTTTTAACCTTCCAGTTCTGATTTTCTGGCGTTTTAGAATTCCAGTGGAAAGGATGCAGTCTGGAAGATGATTGCATAGGAGTTAACACCCGTTGTACAATGGAAGGGCAATATAATAATTACTTTCCATGAATGAGTAAAAAAATAAAATTGAAGCTAAGAGCTTCCCAAACCACAATCTTTTTTTAAGGCAGAGTCACATTACCACTACTACCATGGTTCTACACAAGATATGGATTGCAATGCAAAGTCACAGTATGGTCAACTAATCAAAGAGCTATTCCTTCTTACTTTTTGTCACCATTATTATTCTTCTCACTGTAACCACTGACCTTCATCCTAACCAAGTGGGTATTCTCAATCACTAACTCGCTCAGTGTAATTTTTAGTAGAATAATAAATATGATGCCACATTTTCCATTAGTAATCCTCAGCATTTTATCTGCCAGCAACTGTGGAAGCCAGCTGATTTTTGCTCGCTGCTGCATCCCGTTTGCTGGTTTCCACAAAGGTTTTTTGATGAAACAAAGTTAAATATAAAGCGCTAATAAAAATTGGATTTTTATAAATTTTATTATAAGCACGATAGAAGTGATACAACTCCCCTCAACATCTGACCATTTAGCATTTAAAGTATTTTTCATATTGAGGGGAGTTCAGGGATTTGTTCAGAATAGCTTAACCTAATCCAAATTAGGAAATATGCAGGAATAGCATATCACAACTCAGAAACTCGCTTCAAGGCAGTGGAACAAAAGAAGAGGAATTTTGATTGACCAAAATGTACCCAGGAGGTAACGTTTTTATGAACTTGATCCAATCACTGCCCAAGAAATTTCTTGCACCTTGGGGACCCCCCGCCAACCCTATAAAAGGGGGTCCCCAAGTAAATGTGTTGGAGGACTTTGTTGGGGTTGGGAAAGTGCCTTCCGATGATTTCCCCAAGGTCCATGGTGAGGTCAGAGTAATATGACCGGTCAATTTTACTGTTAGTGCCTGCACAGGTTTCAAACTGGTGTTAACACAATTAATGGGGTTCCACCAAGAATCAGCCAGGGTCTTCTGGCCGATATTCTTAATTTTATCCTTTTTAGTATTGTTAAACGAGCTCTTAAGACCATAGTAAAATCACAAATGGCTGACATTTCCCCTCTTCAGCTGAATTCAGCCTAAAAATTCTTATTTTTCAGCTGGGAGGGCAAATGTCTGACATCACCCCCTCAAGAATGTTGAGGGGAGAATACAGTCAGAGGAAACGGCCATGTATGCAATTGATGGTAATACCTGTAGCTAAAAATTTAATAGAGTACTCATTTCCCTTTTGTAAGTGATGGTGAAGGGGCCCACCCATATTGATCCAAGCTTACCGCTTCTAGGGATGATGCGGTTATGGTAGTATAAGACCATATTAGACACTTAGAATTTAGGCAGGGGGTTCAGAACTCATTTGCAGCCTGCCCTTCTTTAGTCACCGACTTAGCTAAATTAGTCATAGCCTCAGCTTGGAGTTGGATGATGCACTGAGATGATCTGTGCATGACTTTCTCAGGTTCATCAACTCTAGAGGAGAATACATCTTTAACTAAAAGAGCAGGTATTCCAGGTTCCTGCCCATATAAGACATGGAAGGGGGACATTTTTAAGATCTGATGTTAATTGATCAGGTAAGTCATAAGGGCACTGGGTAAGTATTGATCCCAGTGAAGTGGATCAGAAGAGGACATTTTATGTAGGATGAATACCAAGGTTCCATTTGCTCTCTCCACAGTACCATTGGTAGATGAATTGTATGGGCCAAGAAAAGTTGTTGAGCCCCATGGAGGTGTCCAGGATTTTAACTACTCTGGAGGTGAAGTTTTTTCCATTATTGCAGAGTAATACTTGAGGACAGCCATGTCAAGAGAAAATGTTCTGATTTAATAAGGTGGCTGTGGCCTTGGCCATTTGAGCAGGAAGAGCTACGACCTCCACCCACTTAGTGAAATGGTCAATGGCTACCAGAATAAATTGGTTGCCACTAGTGGTCTGAGAGAGAGAACCTACTACATCCAAACTAATGGTATGGAAAGGTTGTTGAGGGGTAGTGGGTTGATATGGTATCTAGTCTTGAAACCAGACTACTTCTCGAAAGTAAGGCATGCCTCCAAGACATCAACAATCACTTCCATCATTCAATCCCAATAAAACCGATTCTTAATTCACTCATAAGTTTTCTAGCCCCTCCATGACCTAAAGTGGAGTGTGCTTCTTGGATAGCAGGTACATGTTACAAGGGCCAAAGGCAAGGCAGCCATTTTGTCCCCACCTGATTATACAACTTCCCGTTCTCCAATTTGATGTTACAGGAGCGTTGGACTAACATTTTCTGTACAGGTTCATCCTCATCATCCCAGTCATTGGGGGTCATTAAGAGGTCATGTAGCCTCTCCGCCTCAATATTATCCAAGTGAAGGACTGGTAGGCGAGTCAACCCATCAACATTCATGTGACAGGGTCCAGAACGGTGTTCAATCTTCATGTAATAAGGCTGGAGCTTTAGAGCCTAGCAAGTTAACCAGCCAGTAGGATCTTTCAAGTTCTGTAACCATTTTAGGATGCGTGTTCAGTAAAAACAGTGAAGGTAGTTCAATATAGAAAAGGGCGGTAGTCCTTTATAGCTTACAGAACAGCAAGGCACTCCTTCTCCATTACACCGTAGTTACGTTTGGCCTTTGACAACACCTTACTAAAGTAGGATACAGGATGATCTACACCGTTTTCATCCAATTGGACTAAGATGGCCCCAACGGCATAGTCTGAAGCGTCAGTGAATAAGATGAAAGGTTTATTATAATCTGAGTGCTGTAGTTTAGGGCGTTGTTGCAGCAGTTGCTTCAGTTTCTCAAAAGCAGCCTTCTGTTCTGCACTCTACTGAAAAGGGGTGTTCTTGGTCAATAGGCGGACAAGAGGTTCACTGAGCTGCAAACTTAGGGATGAACTGATGGTAATATCCCATCATCCCTAGAAAGACTTGAGTATCTTTAGATTTTTAGGGGGCAGCATTTTGAGATGGCTTCAACTTTATCTTGGATTGGTTGAATTCCTTTTTGAGAGATGGAATGACAGAGAAAATCTAGTTTCTTTTGAAAGAAGGTACAATTGGAGGACTTTAACTTGATATTGGACTTATGTAATCGTTGAAACACCTCCTTTAGGTGATCAAGATGCTCGTTATAAGTTTTTGAAAATACAGTGATGTCATCGAGGTAGATGATAACGCAACTTAACTTCAAGTCTTTCATGATATGGTCCATTGCACGCTGGAAAGTGGCAGGCGCGTTACACAACCCTTGAGGTAATCAGATTTATTGGAAGAGACCCTCACTAAAAATGAGAGCACATTTCTCCTGGTCCTCTGGGAGAGATCCATTTGCCAATAGCCGCTAGCTAAGTTCATGGCAGAAAAGAACTTAAAACCAGAGAGTTGGGCCAAGGTATCGTCAATATAAGGGAGAGGATAGCTATCCTTTTTCATGAGGTTATTTTACTTGTGGTAATCCATAACTATCTGATGTCCTCCATTTTTCTTTTTTATTAGCAGGAGAGGAGAAGACCAGGGGCTTTTTGAAGGAACTAGCAACCCCGCATCTAGTAACTGCTGAAGATCTGTCCTCATTTGTATCTCCTCCACCTTGGACTTGTGGTAGGGCTTTGACCGAATGGGATGGGCATCACCCACATCAATGGAGTGTCACCAGCCCTTCATGTGACCATAATCGTTATCTGATTTAGAGAATATGTCACTATAGTCATCAAGGAGAGTATGAACTTTTTCCAGCTCATCTGGTGTCAGCCCATCCGAAATATGGACTTTGGGAAAGGTACATTAGGTTATCCGCTGGCAGGCCCATATCCATCATGGAACCAATGGAGTGAATTTGTTCAATGTCCTCCACGGAGACTAGCAAACCTCTGCCAATCTCCTGGTGTTTTTTTACAGCTATATTCTTGGAGGTAAAGTTCCCCAACAGCAACGTAATGGGCCTCTGGTAGGCTGGGTCAAGAATGACAGGCAATACCCAAGGCTCCAAGGGACTGACGCTCTCAATACTAGCAAGGTGCAAAAAACAGTGGCGTGGGATTTGAAGCGTGACTTTTGTGTCAACCACTCGTTGTTCACCAGGTTTAATCACAACCTCATCTGCAGCATAAAAAGGGATACCTTCCCTAGCATCCACTGAATCAGGAAGCTTCTTTGTTTTGTGCCCAGAGGTGGTATAAGACAAAGGTATTGCTGAGAGGGGGTATTCAATCAGGCAAGAGTATTTGTGCTTACTGGACCCTTTATTGGATAAGACTAACGGGACTTCATAATTGAGTAATGAGAGGTAACCTTGCTTCAGGTTAATTATTACCTCATACTCAATCATAAACTGAGTGCCAATGAGAATATCATACGCGTTGTTATACAAAGCCACAGCAGGGGCTGATAAAATAAGCTTCCCAACTCGAATGGGAAGGGAAGAATATGCCCCAATAGCACGGGTACTGTGGGGGCCGGCGGTTCCAAATTCTTGCGTGTACTTCAAGTCAGGCGCTAGCTTTATCTTTTCGATAAGCTTAGTGGAGATCACGTTAACTAGGGAGTCAGTGTCCAAGATGTCTAATATTCGGACCTTTTGAATGACTACTTCAACCTTAGTGAGAGTCCCTCCAAAGTTAGGCAACAAAGCTAAGACCTCCTTTAGCCGTAAGGTGGTGAGTTTTTTAGCAGTCTAAGGGTAATTATTCATGATGGATCATAAGGGATGAACACACTGAAGAGGTCTAATTAAGCCAGCTAAGAATTGGTCACTATCGCTGGCAGTGTCAATCACTTTTGGACACCCTAGGATTTGACTGAGGTACGTTTCCTTAGGGCTGGTGGTCTCGTCTACTCCTACAGCGTTCAAATGATCAGGAACCTCTACCTCTGCGGGGGTTCCCAGTATATAGTAGCTAAAATTATCATAACCCCCTCAGATTCGTCCACAAGGGTATTCTCAACAACTGGAAAGGCCGCGATGGAGGTAGGAGAGATGGCCACAGGAGATGGAATAGCCTTAGTGAACGTCTTTACCAGCTTAGCTGGAAGGTTAGGCACAACAGCTTTAGTGAGCTTGTGCGGATGAATGGTTGTTACTTACTTACAGAGCTTTGATTTATAAGAAGGAGTGGTAACCTTTTTAAGTCGCACAGAGGGAGCAGGCTTTGTAGGGAGAATAGGCACAGAAGGACTTACTCCCAACTGATCAGCTAGCAGTAGCTCCTTAATAGTGAGAACGTGAGGGATCACCTCATCTTCCTTGGTTGTTGCACATAAATGGAAGTCAGCAACATCTATTAACGCCTCCTTTAGATCATGGATACATTGGAAATGGCGTTTTACTGAAATAATATGCCTGGCTAGAGAGGGCTGAGTAGCTAACCCAGTTAACAGGGTGGCGATAGCATCATCCAGGGTGATCACGTTAGAGGTTATTAACCTTTGCGCAGTGAGGTAGAATCGTTCAGCAAAGGCAAGGAGTGGTTCACCCTCATATATGCTAAGGCGCATAAAGGCCTGTTTTTCCCTGAGTAGACTCTGCTTTGATCTGAATTCATCCAAAAGAGCCTTCTTCACCTCTGCCCAAGTGTGCGAAGGGTCCAGGTAAGGCACTATCCTCTCTTGCGCTAGGCGGCTTAAACAAGAAAGGATGTGGTGCACTTTTTGTTTATCAGTAGTGCCATGCATGGCAGCTTCATAAACATACAAGAAAGTAGCAATGTCTCCTTTGCAAGGAATGTATTTGTCTTTTAGAGGGAGTTTTAAAGGGCGCTGATCCAACTCTTCAAGATGGGATAAGGCACTGGCAAGTTTCTCCTCAAGAGCAATGATTCTGGTTATACAGGGGTCCCCTGCAGTGAGCACCATTTTGTGGGAAACCAGCTGATTTTTGCTCACTGGTGCGTCCCACCAGCTGGTTTCCACAAAGGTTTTTTAATAAAACAAAGTTAACTATAAAATGCTAATAAAATTGGATTTTTATGAATTTTATTATAAAAGCAATAGAAGTGAAAACAACCCCCTCAACATCTGACCATTTAGTATTTAAAGTATAAATTGGATCAAGTGGAATTCAGGGATATGTTTGGAATAGCTTAACCCAAGCTGAGTTAGGAAATATGCAGGAATAGCGTATCACAACTCAGGAACTCGCTTCAAGGCAGTGGAACAAAAGAAGAGGAATTTTGATTGGCCAAAATGTACCCAGGAGGTAACGCTTTTATAACTTGAGCCAATCACCACCCAAGAAATTTCTTGCACCTTGGGGGACCCCCGCCAAGTCTATAAAAAGGGGGTCCCCATGTAGGTGTGTTGGAGGACTTTGTTGGGGTTGGGAAAGTGCCTTCCAATGATTTCCTCAAAGTCCATAGTGAGGTTGGAGTAATCCAATCAGCCAATTTTACTGCTAGTGCCCGTACAGGTTTCAAACTGGTGTTACCCCAATTAACAGGGTTCCACCAAGAATTGATTAGGGTCTTTTGGCTGATTTTTTAATTTTAAATTTTTAGTATTGTTAAACGAGATTTTAGACCATAATAAAATCACAAATGGCTGACATTTCCCCTCTTTGGCTGAATTTGACCTAAAACATTATTATTTTCCAGCTGGGAGGGCAAATTTCTGACAGCACCCTTAATGTATTTGTATTATGGACTTCCATAATTTTTCTTAGCTTCAGTCACTATTAATTGAAGTACAAAGATTACTATTAAAACTAATTCCTAATGCTCCTACATCCAGCGTTTTCTACAAAGCCCCCCAACTGTCTAAGTAAAAACCAGATACTTAGTCAGTCCTCTGTAACAACTAATCTAACACTACTCTCATCATCATGGGAGGAAATTATATGATTAATTTTCTGACATTTCCCAAATTAACCAGATGGTGTCCTCTAATGTAGCACCTACGTCATGTTCTCTGTAATCTGTCCACGAAAACTTCATCCCATCTGGGAGCAGAACATCCCCATTTCGCCCCTGAATCAATCTTCCTTGTCCGCTATTAAAACGCCATATTAGTTGTATATGTCTCTTTAGATTTTTCCCCTAGTGGTTATAGGTCTGAAGGAACTTAGTGTGCACTCAGTTGATGATCTGCCCATTTGACGGATTCTTAATTATGTAGGCATCAACATCCAATTTTTTCAATTATCATATAGGGTCCAATACATATGCTAACCAACTTATTCCGCCATCCAAATCTATGCTGATCATGATACAGAACACGCTCTACTATTGAGTACAGCGGGAGTTCACTATGCTGGCATTCATCAAAATTGTGAACCATAATTTTCTTGGCCAAGCTTGTCAAATACACTTCAGACTAAAGTTTGATAATTGATGATGTCAGAGTTGTTAGATAGCATTGTGGATCCAAAACTCTGGTATCCTCTACACAAGTGTAAATTAGCGGGGGCTGTGAGGGGTGCGCTCCATAGAGCAATTGGAAGGTACTCTTTCCCATCATGGAGTGGTAGCTGATGTTATACGCAAAAACTTAAGTGGAGAGCAGAGTGCTCCAATAAGATAGACAATTTCTTACAGCCTTCCTAAGGATATTCACTAAAGTTTAATTAACCCACTAAATGGTTTCATCAGATTCATGGTAATATGAGGACATTAGTACCCTGCGGATCATCATTAATTTGTTCAACTTAGGGAGGAGATTCAAAGTGAAGTGTGTTACATTGTCTGTGAGTATGAATTGAGGGCAGCTGTGATGTTGAATAAAGCATTCCATTATAAATTTGGGGCAGTGGATACTGCCCCAAATCTTGGATCACCAGTGCCTCTACCCACTTCATCAAATGATCTATTGCTATAAGGATGTACTTAGAGCAATTCCCCCCTTGACAAGGGCCCCCATTGGTGGATACCATATACCAGACAAACTGGGATTTCACAAGTTGAGGAGGTTTTCTGGTAAAAGGGTTTCTCCACTTAACATAGATGACAATAAAAGATCGTTTTAAGCATGCTGAAGTGCATAGTCTTCCATAATAGCATGGCTGCAAGAATATTAACGTTTCACATAGCCCTCCCTGCCCTATCACCCTTGCGAGCATCCAAAGTAATGCTCAGTCAGGCAGAGGGCTTCAGAAAAACTCAATGTAGCCCCACCAATCTTCTTGTATAGCTCACCATTCATCAAAAAGGTATAAGCACTCATTCCATCTAATGCCTGAATGGTTTAAGGTGATTAATAAGCATACTTGCTACTGATCAATATTTACATCATATCAGCAAGATCCAATATAATGGTGACCGTTGGTAATCATGATACTCAGTCAGCATTCTGGTGCTTCACACCTGGCTGATAAATTAACTCAAAATAATAAACTTGAAGCTTGAGCGCCCACCATGCAAGGCGCTCTCCAGATCCTGAAGATTCTGTAGCTAGCGTAACAAAGTGTGATTGTTCACAACCACAAACTTTACTCCATGAAGATATACCCAAACTGTTTTTATGCATAATTTACCACTAGGCACTCCTACCGGATCATGGTGTATTTTCGCTTGTGATAGTTTAACCTCTGGCTGCAATAGGCAATGTAATGATCACCTCATTGTTATCCCACTGAGACAAGACTGCTCCCACATCATAAAGGGAAGCGTCAGTCTGAAAGAGGAACTCCTTTTATGAAGTTTGGATACTGCAGCACTGGAGCGCTGATCAACGTCATCTGAAGAGGGTTTATTGTGCTCTATAATTATTCTGTACACTTAAATATGGTCTCCTTTTTTAGCAGATCAAATAGCAGGGCCCCCAAACAGTTGAAACTGGGTATAAAGCTTTGGTAGTAACTGACTACGCCCCCCAAAAAACTTGAATATCTCATTTATTAGTTGGTAGGCTAACTTACTGATGGCTTCTATCTTAGCCAGCTGCAGCTAAGTCCCATGGTGTCTACCATAAACCCAAGACTTTCGGCTTTTATCTGATGAATGGCATTAACGAGGCTTGATCTTTATGTTAGCCTCTAAGATCTGGCGAAATACATCTTCCAAATGATTTAGATGCTCTGAAAAAGTCCATGAGAGGATGTTAATGTCGTTGAGGTAGATAAGGACACACAACAATTTAGATTTACCAGTATAGAGTCCATGGCCCTTTGGAATGTAGCCATGGAGTTACATAGCCCCTGTATCATATGAGTAGGCTGGAATAACCAACGGATGTGATCATAGCACACTTTTATTGTTATGCCACTTGAAACTTAATTTACAGTAACCCAATATCAGGTCCATGGCTGAAAAATAGTGAGTTTCTCCACTCAATCTAAAGTAAAATTGATTTGAGGCAACAAAAAAAATCTTTTTATTGATGCTGTTGAGTTTGCTTAAGTCAATTACTACCCAGTTAGTGCCATCCTCTTTCTAAAAATTAATACAGGCAAATCCAAAGGACTTTTAGACAGCTCCAGAATTTACTGCTCCAGCAGCTTCCCTTTTTTCCAGAAACTACCTCCTCCACAGCCCTCAAGTGCTGGATCAGCTGAGACCAAATAGGAGAGGGTCCCCTGTGTCCACTCAATGGACAAAACCACAAGTGCATCTCAAATTGTGGTCATTGAATGAAAAGATCTCCTAATTTTTCTCAAATAAAGCCATCACTTGATCTTGTTGCTCCTCCAATAACCCTGTCAAAACTTTGCGCGGAACCACTGCCATTATGCCAGCTGGAGTTCTAGTGAGGAAGCTAAGATCTTCCAGTGAGCCAAATTTGTAGAAATGGAGGACCTCATTGATGGGGGTCAAGTGTAAATAAGCCACCACCTGGTGCCTCTGACCATAAAAGGCTTCTTTGGCAAGTTGGATAGTAGAGCTTTGATCTCCCTATAGCCAGATACTAGTATGCCTGGAGCCACATGAGGTTCGAGGCTTGATTGTTGATAAGGTTCAAAACCTCCCCTTACAACCCCTCTGGTATATATACTTCAAGCTCCATGCCTACTATAGATTTATGTTCAGATTATATCATTAGAGTGCTTATCAAGAAAGTTTCTATAACTCTCCAGTTCCCATCTTGGCGGTGCATGAAGCACTGGACCAATGCAAGGGAACTTGTCGTCAAAGTGAACATAAAAATAGCCCAGCAGAGGGAGCTGGAGTGAAGAAGGCATAGGACGATGATAATAAGCACTGTGAAAGTAATAATAACTAGAGCAATCTTCAAAACTAGGCCATGGCCCAGAGGGCTGTTATTAACAAGTTTGATATGGGGTGGAGTGCACCAGTGACCAGGTTTGGAGGGAACCTGGTAGGACCAGCGTTGTACCTGAGGCTGTGATAAATTTAAATAGAGAAAATCGGATAACACATCACAAGACCTCCTTGAAGAGGTTTGCACACAGGTGCACCCAAGTCACCATATACAAAAATGCAAAACGTCTATGGAGTTTATTTGGGGAGATAAAAAATGAGAAATTTTGGTCTCATGCAAAGATACTTAAGCCAACTCATGGGAATTTAGGATCAGCGGAAGTGGTACTAAGCCTTGGTGCACCAATAGGTGCACGCTTCTGTCTGAAGTGGTCACATGCCTTGAAATCGACTTTACTTGAGTAATTGACTGAAGTTGAACCTGACTCGAGCTTGCAATTTTATACATGAAATGGGTTTTGAACCCATGTTCCCCAATTAACCGAATTGAACTGTCATTGTTTAGTTAAAAACTTGTTCATTTTAGCCCTAGAGCTGAAACAAGGGGCTGGGCTTTAGGAACCTCACTTTGACAAACCTGGGCTTTACCTAACCTGTACACAGCGTTGATCCAAGGTGTGCTTGAGATCATAAAGGGGCCTGAAGTTTCACCTTCTGGACCTCCTGCCGCCCAGCCTTGTCCCCTCTGTCATGACTCTCTATAAAGTCATGTAAACATGACAGTGCTTGCCAATTGTAGAAATATCCCTCAAAACTCATAAATTTGATTAGGGAGGACCCTAGTCTGCTGCTTCAACTGCTGGTAGCGAATAGGAACTACGCCATCACAGTACAAAAGGTTAATTTGACCATCTCAAGACGAATCATGTGGCACCCCACTCGAGGTGAAGTAGAAGAGGATCCACTGGACCAGAATCTCAAAAATTTTTCTCCACCATATCAACCATTTCACCAAAGCGGCGCGTGAATGTGGCTTTAATCAACATGTCATAGTTGTGATTCAGCAACATGATCACCTGTGCGGAGATAGTAACTGATTCAACCTAAAGAGGCAGTGCACTATATGCCCCTCCGAGATGGGGCATTCTTCTCCAGCCAATCCATATCCACCAAGTGCTCCACATCAGGTTTCAGCGGTAGCTTGGATATTAATTTTGTTTACACTATGTTGACAGGTGCGCCAGTATCTATGATTGCACAAATTTTGGGGGTTTCCACAAAAATGTCACAATAAGTACACTTGGAATAAGAAAAGTTTTGATTCTTTTATATATGTACATCCAATGAATACTTTTTATCAAAAAGTGCATGATAATATCCCTTATCTGGGGGCAATACTTATTAATCATCTCTATAGGGATGGTGACACTCACATCTTCCAACTATGCTACATCTGAGGAGGGTCAGGGTTCATCATCAATTTTCACTCCAATATTTGGAAAGCATAGGGGTTTTGGATTTTCTGGCGGATCTCCTCCACTGCGGCCTCCTTAGCTTGTGAGAGAGTTAACACATATACATAATTATTTTTTTGTTGGTAGAAATATATGTCACTGGTGTCATAGGGACCAATGTAGAGCTGCTCATTAGGGTCAGACATAATAATTAAAATCAAAGCAGCGGAAGTAGAGTCCCATCTCTACTCCACTTGATCTTTTCCCCTGATAAAGATTTGGCTGCATTGCATGGATATGCAGCTTGGCGGTAAAACTCACTGTGTAGTGTCCTTGATGTCTGAATTCAAAAGAAGTTGTCACTAGTAGTTCTTATCTCCAACTGTCATTAAAAGATCCAGGATGAGGGTTTTAGGCTAGCCAGGGGCAGGGCGGAGGGTTATAGAGCGTCTGTGGATGGCCCAAAGGGTTATAGATCAGCTTCAAGTTGGCCAGCAGACTATAGTTTGGCTGGGGATTTCTAGCAGATTATAAGTCAGCTGCTGCTGCCCACTAACCGAAGAAGATCAAGCAACAGCCACTGACAGCTTTGGTCCACGTTGGGCGGGATGAACAATGTGGCAAATTAACGCAAATAGTTGATGATCTTAAGTAAAGAGATGCCCATTTGTAAAATGGGGCCATCGCATTGAAAAGCTCCTAATGTGGTTTCACTGCCATAGTCATCACAACACCAACGTTAGCCTCAGATAATGTCTCTGCCCCTACCATCACGTTCACTCCCAAAGTGAAGTAATCAGCGAACTTTGTAAGGGTTTTATTCCAATGAAACACAATTGTTAATAGTCCAGCTTTACATCAAGCCATTTTTTCACCCCTAAAAATAGGCGTAACACAGTGCTTTTGACTCTCTGGTAAATCACTGAGCTGTCCTCCGGGTAGCAGGTGACCTGATTAATGCTCTCAACATCTAAAGTGGATTTTAGTAGCGTTGCCTTATGGAAGTTCAAATCTCATTTATTGGAAAATTTAAAGCGCCTTAAAACTGTGCATATTGCCTCCCTGATCTAACAATGGCAGCTTTTCAACATTCACACTTTTGTCTCACTCTGAGCTGCATATTCTGGGAGTGAACTGAGCTGTCTCCTGCCTAGAAAACGTAGCACCTATATGAGGATTATATATAGGTCATGGGTCTGAACTTGGTTCATCTTTGGTCTTGAAGGGAGTGGTGGCCTCCTCAGTCAGAATTACAGCGATTATCAGAGGGAGCTCACTAGTTGACCCGTAGTATCCATCCCCAGAGTCGACGCTATCCCCAATTTATCTCCCCTTGCACACTTGGTCCACAAAAAGTTCTTCAACAACAAATTCCTTATGCCTTGGACACATCTCAAAGGAAACTCCCTTACTTAGCATCTCATTTGATCTTGTCAAATTCATTTAAAAATCTTGCAAACGCTCTTTTCTACTGCCAGTTTACCCTCAAGGCTCTTCAGACGTTTGAATACATCGTCAAGGGTTCTCTGCAGTGGGAATTTTAGCACCCATTTTCATGAGCCTGACATGATGCACCATCATGTAGGCTTACTAAACAGACTCGTTAATGAAGTAACTGCACATTATACCAACTCAGATTCTCCAACTGAACTCTAAGGTCGGCGTATTCCACTAGTTCAATGAATGGAAGGGCCATTTTTAAGCCTCAGATAGCATTAATAAGACCCTCTACTTGAGATATCAAATATAACGGTTGTCTATATTTAGAAGACCTGAGGAATGGTGCACCTAGGGGTTTCAGCATTTAGGTGATTTCTCTATTCACTGTGGAGCTGGCTGATATAATGGCTAAGGAATCAGTGTGGTTGGTAACTACCACTATAATAGGGTGACCTGGTCCCTGATACGCACCACTACGGTATCAATCCCTGACACTCACTCATTCATCTCCTTCATGAACTGCTAGGTGTTCCTCCCAACGTAGTAACATCCTTAATCCATTCCAATGTGAGTCCTCACCAGTTCAATAAATATTCCATAACCTGAAGCAGCTTCTGGTTTAACTGGGGCTTTAACTGATCCATACAACTGTGGGCATTGGCAACACAGTTATGCACTTGTACAAATTGCCCCATTGACTTCTGAGAACGTCTGTTCGAGGTACTTTAGCAAAAGGCAGTTGTTGTTTTGTTGATATTGGGCAAACCGCATCACATCAACAATATCAACGTTATGAAGATCCAGGACTCCTAGGAGCTGGTGAATTGATGGCTGTACGTAGGTGAATAGGTACTAAATCATTCCCTGCGAGTTGAGGTAGTGAAAGAGGCTGGTGGTGGTAACATCCAAGATGGATACATAAACTTGTACTGCTGAGCCTGATCTCGCTGATTAAAAACATGCTCATAAGTTCTTAACAGAGTTCCCATCATAAAGGAGGTAACCCTTGAGAAGCCACTTTATAATATGACGGAGATGCTCACAAGTGACATCTGTTGACCGTCCATGCTGAGCTGACTCAAGTGCTGGACAGGCAGCCAACTTTATTCCCATTAGAGCATCATTTAAAAAAGATAGCGCGTTCATGGTAAAAAGGGCAGTTTCCTCGGTAAAATTTAATATGGGCTTGCTGCTATATTTTTTGTGGAACTCTATGGGGTCTTGGAAGATGTAGTTGGAACTTGCCATGGTGCCAAGTATATTTGCTTAAGTTGAATCATTGGACCCTGAAGTGAGCACCTTGTTAGAATTCCAGCAGAAGGGATGCAGTCCAGCAGATAAATACAATGTAGTTAACACCACTGATACAATGGAAGGGTGATCTGACAATTGCCGTTCCTCAAATGAATGTGATAAAGTATAATATTGAAGCTAATTCCTTCCTGATCCAAAATCTATTTCTATGGCAGAATCACACTACTGTTACTACCAGGGTTCTACACAAAGTATGGGCAAAACCGCAGAGTCACAATATGGTCAACTTGATAAGAAAACCCCCTTCTTACCCTACATCAACATTATTATCCTTCTAGCTGCAGCTGCTGATCTTCATTTTAACCAAGCGGTTATCTTCAATCACTAATTTTCTCGGTGTAAATCGTTATTAGAACTATAAAGTATGATGCCACATTTTTTATTAGTAATCCTCAGCATCCAATCTGCTCAACAACCTTTAATAATTTGTTAATATGACCTCCTAAAGTGGCCTCATCTTCAGTTGACAGTAATCAAAATGCACTGATCACTATTAAAATGATTCATAATGCTCCCACATCCAACAGATTCCTCCAAAATTGCTAAACTACCAACGTTAAACCCAAATACTTATTCAGTAGACTGGAACCAACTAATTTAACTTTTCTTTCAGAATCATGGGTGTAAACCATCTGGTTAGTTTCTGACATGACCCCTTTTAGCACAGTCTCTAGTGAGCCCTTAAGGAAATTAGCAATCCTTGTAAACCCTGATGGCCAAGAAGTATCACCTTTTAAGTTACAATAATGGATCAAGTTGAATTCCAAAGACATTTGAATTCAGTTAAGAGGATACGTCAGATATTCTCCCCCTCTCTGATCCCTCTGATCCTCAATAAGCAACTTTGTAATATGCTTAAGAAGCAACAATTCTCTATTAAGCTAAAAGAAGAACATAAAATATTAAGATATACTTGTGATTAGAGAGGTAAGACCAAGACTTTGCTCCCTAAATGACTTGAAGAAATATCTTAACGCTTATTTCTTGTTTATTGTTCATATTACTGTAATGCAACGCAAAGTGCCCATGAATTCCATGGTAGACACTTGAGCCATGGGCAATTATATTGATCTGACATTGGTGGGGGTTTTAGATCTAGAAGTTACAATTAGTGCGTCTGTATTTAATGCTTTCTGGATTTTTATGATCACTCTCCATTTGCATATGCCACTTTTGTTTGTTGCACATGTACTTGAGTTTGTGGCCAATTTATGGCATTTTTTTGGAGATGTTGTATTCCATGATTTTAGGAGTGGTTTCTGGAGCAGTCAATTGATTAACATTGACTTGGAAAGGAATATGCTAGTTTTTACCACTAAACATAATTTGGCAATAATCCTCTTCGCCCTGCAGTGACAACAGAGAATGCTAGGGAAGTAATGGTGGAGTACACCTCTACAGATGTTTTTCCTGCCTAAGACCATGCAACTGATCAATAAGCCCTTTTGAGTTTGTTGTTGATGTGGAAGGTGCTAATAACTTTCCTAAGTCATATCAAGTTTAACCTAAACTTTTACTTGGCGGTTGACCATATTAAAAGCAACTGGCGTTGTGCACATACATTGAAAAAAGAGGATTAAGCTTTGGAAAAATGGATAGACAACATGGTGGCAAAGGGTTAGTTTATTAAAAGTAAAGTCATTTTTCTTAATAGAGATTTTTTTACAGAAACCAGATGGAAAATAGCAACCCTGCATGGATTATGGGCATATAATATTTTGGTTCTAGATCCTTACCCCTCTCCCTAAGGCCACTATTGTTTCAGCATTTGTCAAGTATAATATTACTTCAAACTTGACCTGTTAACGCTTTCCACCAGTGCTAAAAAATCTGGCAATTAATGACTGACAGCAATCTGGACTCAGTATGGGGTTAACCAATAAAAAGTCATGCGTTTTAGAATGATTAATGCCTCATCTGTCTTCCAACGTCTCATTGATAACACTATAGTTCATCTTAGGTAACTGCGCAATTTTTATGCTGACAATATATCGATACACTAAATCAATGATGAGCAGCATGGCAAAGGTTTGGTGGCCATAGCTCATTCCTGCATAAATCTGAATTATATTCCAAACACTCTAAGTATACATTCTTCAAGGATGAAGTTTATTTAATTGTAAATCTAGAGTTAAAGGGTGGTTATGCTATTATGCCTACAAAACTGAATTCTATTTTCTCATGGACAACTCCTGTGAGGCAGAAACAACTGCTCAGATTACTTTGGGATCAGTCACCTACCTTAAAAATTCTTGCTAGACATCTCTAAGCCTTTAACACATAGATGCCTTTAACACCCATTCACTGACAGAAAAGCGCCATTTATTTAGACCCATTAATACCAACAAACCTTTGACACAATAAAGGAGATTTTTGCCGCCGCTTCTGTTATTCTTTATGTCAATGAAGATGAGCCCTATGTTGTGGCATGTGACTCCTCAGATATAGCTGTGGGTGCTGTCTTATTGCAAGGGCATGATGATAATTAACATCTGGCTGCTTAATTTTCCAGGAAGTTTAGCATAACTGAGTGCTCTTGGGCCATATATGACAAATAATTGGCTGCCATTGCCTGGTCCCTGAAGCACTGGTTCCAACTTACAAGGTTAATTAAGCATACCATAATTATGCGCACTAATCAAAAAGTGCTCAATTTTCATTGCAAAACTAAGAAGTTGATACGCTGGCAAATAAGGGCTCAACTGGATCTTCTTAGCTTTAATTTTGGATAGAGTTTACTAAAGGGTCCACCAACATCTTGTCAGATATTTTTAGCTGAAACTTCTGATGCCATGACCTTACTGATGATTCTGAGTTAATCACCTTGATACCCCTCTTTATTACATAGTGTCCCTCCCACCTTCCTCTGTTTCTACAGTTTCTCCCTCCAAACCGCGTTCAAAACTAAACACTTTGTTGCCAGACACCCACTGTCCCTAACATCTCCTCTGAGCTTGCAGATCAAGTGGGCTCACACAATACTGTACCAACCACTCTGAGGCTGAAAGTTCTCACCTTGACACTGTGTTAGTATCACAGTATTCTTCCCATTAAGGTCTCGACCTCCTGACCAAGACTGACGCTGACAAAGCCCCATCTGGATGGTATTCCAAAAAGGATAATGTAATAACTTTTACGACTTAGTATGAGTTCCCTTCACTTTGTGTTTCCACATAATAAATTAACATCACAATCCGTTTATGATGGGGCATCTAGGTTAGAAAAAATGCATCAACTTAATCAAACGTGATCATGACTGAATGGGACACAAAATTTGTTCTTGCTTGGATAGAACAGTGCTTAAAAAGCTACTCCAAGTCGAACAAGATAGGATGAGATGATCTACTATACGCTGTTCTCAAGAAGAAGGCCCTTAAACCCTACTCTCTGTGGATTTTATTGTGAGTTTGCCAAAATACAAGGAGTTTGACGCTATCATAGTAGTGTTTAATAGACTTAAAAATATGCCATCCTTTTAGCTTTCTTAACAACCACGTCAGTGGCAGAGATGGTACAGATTTTTGTTACTCATGTCTTTTCCTTATCTGAGGATCCACAGGAGATTGCTAGTGATTTTTAATAGAGTGTATTTAACTCTCCCGTTCCTAGAGAGTTGGTGCAGGGTGCACAGTCAAACCGCCAAGGAACTAGTCATTATCAAGATGGTAAACAGGGCACTGTTGAGGATGCAGGAGCAGAGGGGACCCAGGGTAAGAGCGTTTAACACGGGATATAGTAGTAAAAAACTAATAAACAACAAAACTTGGTTAGACCCCAAAGGAAGTCCGTAGCCAAGTGATGATCTGTGCAGGAGGGTTTGGGTGCCTCAATCTTGGAGGGCCAGGGCTGCCCAGCGGTGCAACAGATTTATAGATATTATGGTAAAATAAAATGACCAACGTTGTTGGAGACCTCATTGAGGAGGTCTGCGCACAGTTTCACCCAAGGAACCATTTTAGAAACGTAAAAATAATAGAACTTTTTATATTAGGAAGATGACCAGCGAGAAAAGTTGGTCTCAGAAACATATTTAAGAAATAAGAGGCGAATCATTATTTGGGGAATATGGTGCTAAGCCTAAGAGACCCAATAGGTGCACCCTACCATTGGCCAGAGTACTGTAGCTTGAGATCAATTGAACTCGAGTTATTGATTGTAGGCAAAGCCAACCCACTTTTGCAATATCAAAAATTAATGGATTTTGAAACTCAGTTTGCTGAGCAACTGAATTGAACTGTCATTATTCATGATATAGCTGGTGCATTTTAAAGTCCTTGCTTAATGCAGGGCCTAGCATTACGCACATCCTTAGGACCAATTGAGCATATCTCGCCTGAACCCAACGTTGGTACAGGGTATGTTTGAGGTCAGGATGGCCTGCTAACTTAGATTATTTGCCCCTCATGACGATCAGCTTTATCCTTAGAGTTGGTACCTCCAATCATGTCATCAAGCCATGACAGATTGTGGACACCAATCACATCATACATCTTGGAGTCCATTTGTGATACTTTGGGCATTAAGCCATACAGGTCATCAGCTTATCACCCCAGTAAGATAGGAAAAATGAGTAGACAACCTAGTCTCCAGAAAAAAACCTTCGTTGCTGTGTCACCATAAGACTTTACATATGAGCTTCTGATTTCCCACTATCTCAGTTTGCATACTACAATATCCTTCATTTATCCACAGGGTATATTCTATGTACGCCAATTTAGGGTACAGCTCCTTCACAAATAGTCCAAAAATTCACAATGAGATTCAAACTGAATAATTTGCCTCCACATCCAGAAAGTACACCAACATATCCAGAAACAGTTAGTAAAAACAAATAATGGTGATATATGCTTTAAAGATATAAAGTTCCGCGTGGCTCCTGATCATCAACTTAGGGACTTAGCCATGGTGGCTTTAAGTCCAGGGGAATGTCCCCTCTGTGTGGATTGGGCAATTTTCCCATTTCTTAACAAAAAAGTTCTGAAGAGGGCAGCTTTACCCCTCGTCTGTGACGAATGGAATCTTTCCAAAACGCCATAAACCAATTTGGCAGGAGGGCCCAGGCAAGGGCCCACAAGCAGGAGAGTGCAGAGGTGGTTAATGATCCTATTCGTTGGCTTGATGAATGGTTGTTGCTAAACCCTTGAAAGATAGTAAGGACGTTATTGACGCTTAGGAGGATCATCAATTCACCAGAGAGGGCATACAGAGGGGCGGCAGCCTTGTCAAAACCAAAGTATAGCTCAGTTCTGTTCAAAATACAGAGTACCTCCACAAAATCTCAACAAATGATTTTAGGATTTTAAAATTTATTTTCAATTTTTGGGGTTTTTATTTCATATTAGAAGAAGAAGTTGTCCTAAACACCTTCATCTTGTTTTATTTATATTAGGGAATGAGGGATATGGGGAATTTGTTCCCATAAAGTCCACAGGCGATAGGCTATCCATAGCCTATTTTGAGAATCTCTGCGCCTGATATTCCCATCTAGGCTCAATCTAAACCGTTTGTGGGTACTCCAGGCGTCACGGAAACTTTTCCAAAACTAATTTTGTTTGTCAAGGACAAAGTAGAGCTTGGCATTTCCATGCCAACTTTTAGATTAAAATTCCTTAAAAGTTTTCTGGTGACTTCTGATTCGCTCAGCCACTGCTCCCCTCAATTCTCATTACTTCCAAATTTGGCATAATTCAGATTGGCAGCTCCTTGATTCGCTGGGATGCCCATTGTCATATTTCTTGAAATTACCTTTTTTGGCATTTTTTGGCTTGGCTGCCCCTGATTCACTAGGCTGTCCTTTGCCATAGTCCTCATTATTTTCCATTTTGGCGGATTTTGGGTTGGCGGCCTTTGATTGTCCTAATTGCCATTTACGTTGGCCCTTGCCACCTCCGCTCCTAGGTTTATTTGATTTGTTGGCATCTGATTCATCAAAATACCATTTTTGAGGGTCGTTATCCTCAAACCCTACAATTTCATCATTTGTCAATATTATTAAGAGCCCTGATCTCCACCTTAGGGGGGATCAGGAATATGGGATGGTCAGGCAGAGCCTTGATTGTCACATCATCACACAGGGCACCTCACCCATGTGGTAGAAAAGCGCTGGGTAACAGTGCTCCTTCTGAAGATTCCTCCCTCAGTCCCTGCGCTTACCTCTGCAGAGTTAGTTCTCTGAATAGAGGAAACTGTGCCAAAATTATTGGAAACTGTCATCCTCATAAGCTGTATGGACTCTATAGAGCTGATGGCGCCAAATCCTTAAAATCGGAGTTAAAAATGTTAAAACATACAGGATTAAAGCCTGACAGGTGTGCAACTCATAGCCAGAAGGGAATATAATCAATTCTGAGTCAAAATCGCCAATGTCATTGAGCCATAGAGCATTACGATTGCTGACCCTAAATTCCTCTCAAAATCATCAGGCCTTGTCCCCAATGGGCATGTATCACAATCAGGGGATTGTTGCCAATAATTCATAACCCTCATTACAAAAATCAGGATTATTACTTTAGGAATTCCGCTTGGCTGAACAATGCCCCAGCAACTGGGCATGGCAGGTTGGTCATCCCAAACCTGTTTCTGACCCGTTGGGATCATCCCTATGTGGGGTGGCCCTGGGGATCCCCGTTGCTCATTGGAACAAATGCTGTTGCACTAACCACCACAAATGCAGTAAAGCCTCAGGTCAGGAATTTGTGTGAAAACCAATAGCAACTGGCCCACCGCCAATTCTTTTTAGTCAAAACCATATTAAAAGTCAATATTTCCTTCTCCCTTGAAAATTCGCTGGGTTAGTTGAAATTTGAGGGCACCAATCCCTGCTTTGACAAACTATCAAATCAAACACTATCTAATCAGTTGCATCACACTGAGGAAATTGTTAGTCAAATTTTTTATAAAACTTTCTAATAAAAAATCCTCTACCAAATTCCAGTTTCTTATTATGTTCAGATCTAAACCACCCTTCCCACCTATATTTACACAATCCACTTGACCCATGGCTATGTTCACCTGGTTCTTCGCTAGGTTCCTATATACAACTATGGCTCATGGGCAATCAGTGACAAAATTCCTTCCTGGTTTCATAACTGTTGCACAAGTAGCAGTGCCACTGGCATTCAGGATTGTCATTTGGGTGCTCCAGCACTCCAATTTGCAGGTCTGTCTAAAATTAACTTTATATCTTCCTGACATTGGTCACTAAGAACCTCTACTTAAAGATTAAATGTAAAAAATTAGTTTGTAAAGGATCTGGCCCTTTTTCCATTAGCACTGTATTGATTAATGAGACCTTTTTATTAGCAGTTACTATCACATTAGAAGATTCGTATTTCTTTCTTTGGATCCTGTTTTCTTTACCCTTTAACAAATAAAAACTAGTAAAGGTAAAGCCTTTCATGATAGAACGAGCACCAGTATTTGAAGTAAAAAAGATTCTGTATTCACAAAATATCAAACAAGGTCTTCTAAACTTGGTATTGTGGAAAGAATATCAAGCGTATGATAACAGCTGATTCTCTTCAAAGACTGCATCAAATAAAATGAGATTATTACCGACTTCTATAATCAAATCCCCAAATCACCATTGTTGCCCTCATCAATACAGCAACATTTGCTTTCATCAAGATCCCAGACACACACAAAAATTATTACTTAGAGAAGGTTTCTGAAAGGAGTAGCCCTGTCCTTTTAGTCAAAAGTAATGTAACGTCATTGAATCCAGATATCAAGTTGGATAAAACATTGCACTCTTCCAGAACTAAGAGGAGCACCGACTTTGGGCCTTTTTTTAGTACTAGTGGTGCCCAACCCAGGAGGGGGGTCCTCCATGAATCTTTATTTAGGGGGGCTAAACAAAGGGATGGTTATATAGAAATTCAAAGAATGTGCCGCGGCGTTAGCCTAAGCATCCATTCTAGAAGGGGAAGAGGGGAGAGAAAACTTCCTCTACGTCAGCTTCAGGTAGAGAGTGAAGGCAGATAAAAAGGGTTGGGAGCATCAGCAGCGTGCGCCAGAAGGAAAAAGAGATGAAATTCCTCATTAATGAGGCAAGTGGTGTGCATTGCCTTAGCGTATTGGGTGAGTAAATTTTGGCAAAATTTAAAGTTGGACACACATGTGAAGTATTTAATTCGTTGGTAGTTTTAGGGGTAGTTGGTGTCATAAAGTGTAGAACATGCCACATTGATGAATGTATGGCCATCTGTGAAAGTGAGTTCTTCAATATTAAAATTAGCATCCCCAGGAAATCTACAGAAGTTAGTGTAGGAAAACCCTAACAAATTGGATCAATAACCATATGGAGGACTTGCAGAGGAAGGAGTTGGTGGAGGCAGCGATTGAATTCACAGCCTTTTGATGAACTATTTCTAAAAAATGGGAAACCATCGTGAGGATGGAAACGGTGGCAGGGAGTCAAATTAAGGGAGTTTAATTTTTTTCCAACTGGTCAAAGTTTGGATTATTTCCATAGGGACGGTCTTCATCATCATATCATTTGAGAGCCTTTTAAGGCTTCACCATTACCAGCGCTGGGACAGAAACAGGAGTTGATGGGGTGGCAACTACTTATTGGCCACGCACAGTGGACCTTTGCAATTCCGCTGGTACATGAGTTATCATCTGCTCAGGAGTGGGCTGGGTGGTCAAGACTTGATTTGAGTGGAGTCAGTAGAAGCAGCACTCGTGGCAGTTGAGGGTGGGGAGGAGAACTGATCCTTAAGCAAAAAAATAGTAAAATCAGAATTGGGGTGTAAAAATTTACTTAGAAAATTGATTATTGGTCATCAAACCAGTAACCTTTTTACTTCACAGGCTCAGTTTCCTCGTGCACCTCGCGCTGTAAAGAATATATTATCTGATAATAGTATGGAGACTATTATCTGTAGTTGAGTTAGAACTAATATCAGGCCCAATGCTTCAGCCAGTAATTCCGATTCAATACTTGATAAGTCATACTCATAGGGATTTGTTCCCTCTATTACTGTCCACTTGATCTTTGTCAAGATCCTCTGATGACAGTCTCCTTTGGCCCAACACACAGTCAGCAGCTATCCCTGATTTGTGGTTCCACTCATCTCTAAATCCTCACTCGGATCTCTACTCTTCTCTCTGAGAGTCTTCCAATTATTGACTTCTGCAATAATATCCTTGAGATGGAACTTCACACTGGATGCTAATAGTCTAACTATAACTGAATCTACAATAAAACCAATAATGTTTTAATGTATAGTAATCTTGGTAGCAATTGTATTTGCAGTAATCATGTTAGTAGTAATTGTGATTTTATTATAGTGAACCCTAGGGAATTATATAGTAGGGGATTCAACCGTCTAACCCCAGTTGACACCTCTTTAATGAAATGGAAGCCGTTGCCATTGAATCACCCTTCCTTGTCTTGGCAGTGATGGTCTTCCCCATCCTGGCTAGGATTCTGTCATTGGACATCCTTGAGGCCTCAAAATGGAAAGAGTCAGAAGCGTGTATTTAACGTTTTCCTCTTGATCCAAGCGAACCAAACATAATTGGCTAGCGACCTGCTTAAGTAATGGGACTTTTTACCCATTATGGAAGGTCACTTCACCAACCAATCAATTTGCTAGTTGCAGACGGCATCACTCGCCTTGCAACTCACTACTCATTCCCAATCAGTTGGTGATGAAACCTGACCGATCCCAATTGGTACACCTGATAGTTAATCACTATCAGATGCCCCTATTTTGTTGGCTGCTCCGCCTGATAAGATATTAGGTATTCATCTGGATTGATTCCAATGGATATGACCAGGCGAATATCCCAAAATCCCCCAAGTGTAGTTCCTCCAAAATTCGGGCTAACCAAATTCCAGTTCACTTTGCCTTAGGGAATTTTCCCCTAGCGACACCAGGTAATCTAGCAGGCTGGAAATATGGGCAAAAATCCCAACACATCCTCCCTCTTGCCTAGATTTCCAGCGAGAAAAGGACCGGGGCATGGGAACACCACTTTGGACACCTGGTCAAATACTTCATTGGTTCAGGTGGAGTACACTCATCAATACTTAATGCTGCTTGGGATGACCTTTGGCACACGGCATTCCTACTCTTCCTCCTTGCTACCGCCTACTCAGAGCGCAGTCTCCACAACCTCTTGTCATGCTGGGCTGATCAAATTTACTCATGACAGTATTATTCCTGGGATCTGGTTTTCCCCATCAGGGTATATGACCCTCTGTCATATTTAGGATTCTTGGTCCAGCATCCTTGAATTCCTGATTCTCTCCTCATCCTATACAGGAGACTTTTGCCATTGAAGTCTGTTTCATGGCTTGATTAAGAATCCTTTATTCTATTTCACCCTCATTATTTCGCTCATAACCTCTTGGCTGTAAGTCATTCTTAATTCTTCCCTTAAAAGCTTATTTCATTAATTTTTGAAACTAATTTCCCAAAATTAGAGCCTAATGGATTATAGAGTGCATAACATCAACTTCTATATAAGTCCAACATCCCCCCTCTAGTCCTTCTCATATGTCAAACTTAGAATCCTGCTACCAGCTGCTTCTTAACAGTCTGTCAGATTCAGACCTCCGCCTCTTCCAGTAGATGAGTTGGGATGCTCGACAAAACCTCTTCTATGGTCCTTCCAGAGCTCATACGCCTAGTCTGGCGCAAGGGGCTAGTCCTTCCATCAAATTACCGGAAACAGTAACCAATCCCTCCAAAACCAGGTTGGCCATTGTCTCAAACAACTCTCAGCTGACTCTTCCTTTGCAGTCGATTCCCAAGTTGGACTTTGAGACCCTCCTGAATTCAGCTCCTTTCTCTAATGCTCTGAACATCATCATCAATGCTCTGGAGGTCATGCCAGTCGCCTTGGATTGTTTGTTCTTGGCCAGATTGGACTTGCTCCATGAGTTCCTCTTCCAACTTGGTCAATTCTACAAACCCGCTGTGCTGGTTTCTGAGCTTTCAATTGGGAACAGCATACATTTCAAGCTCCCCTACGCTGAACTCTGGGCCCAAGTCACTGAGGAATTGACATTAGCGCTGAATCCCTCTGATCTGGACAACCTTCTGGATCAGGATACTGCTGCTTATGCTCTCAGCTTTGCTGGCCAAGTTCTTCAAAGTTGATAAACGAAGCTTCCAGCCTCACCTGGTTTCCATCGGTCAGTAAGCTTTAGCTTCTGTGAAGCTTGTAGTCATTGTTTGCAAGATGCAATCTGCTCTTTACACAACTACCTCTTCTCCAGAGCTTCTCAACACTATCTTCCGCTGATGGCATTAATTGGAGGCATGATTTGACAACCC
This sequence comes from Massospora cicadina, assembly GCA_022478985.1. NCBI lineage: Eukaryota > Fungi > Entomophthoromycota > Entomophthoromycetes > Entomophthorales > Entomophthoraceae > Massospora > Massospora cicadina. Next base: position 245,235 of record JAKSZP010003975.1, read on the forward strand.
CCATCAGGTATTCTTTCTTTGCTGCTGGCTCACATGTATAGTGTTTTTGATGAGGCCCATCAGCAGGCGCTCAAGAAAATCTTCTGGCACTGGTGCCTTATTGGGATTACTCGGGGTTATTCACTGATTGCCTCTTCCTCCTTTGCTGTTTTCCTCCCCACTCCAGGGTTTCACAATTGGCTTCTTCTGACATATCAATTTACATTCCCTTAGTCACGTTTTCTCAGGGCTCAGCGTCCACTCAATGAACATGGTTTCGTGTAGGTCTCGCCCTTGCAAGTGTCCAATTGCATATTGGTTTTGATGGGCTATTTCTATCTAATGCGATCCATCCTCCCTCACCCAAGAGGTGACATAGGCGGAATCATCCCTGTACTGAGGATGATCAATAAAAATAAAAATTATAGATATATATTGGCTTTTTTTTTTTTTTTTCTATGCGGTTTAAAATCTTCTTTCTTTTTTCCAATATTTTTATTGATTTTTTATCTTTATTCTTCTTTTTCCTATGGGACTTGACCTTGTTTTGGTTCAAAGGTCCATCTTTTCCCCAAACTGAATCCTGGGCACTTAAACCTAACAGTTTACTATGGTTCAGAGGTCCTTTTTTTAACTTAACCATCTAGATTGGTTCAGAGGTCCTTTTTTGGACTTGACCTAATCATCAGGACATGACCAACTTAATGGTTCATCGGTCCTTTGGGAACTCTTTATTTTTTTCCCTCAATCCAATGCTTTAGATACTTAGCATGGACTCAATTTACAACTCTTCCATCCAAGAGATTCTTGATGGAGTAAGCATCAGTCTCTGTCTTGGTGATTACTTTGAACAGACCTGACCATAACGCATCCAATTTGTTTCTTCACCCAAAACCATGCATATCGCAATAGGCAACTCTTTCTCCTATTCAAGATTCTTCAAATGCCAGTCAGTTATTATCATCCATCGATTTCGCTCATATCCTTTTCTTCAAGGTTGTATCAAATGCTTGTGATTTCATATCAATCAGGATACTCATCAGTTAGTTCAAGTATTGCTTGGTACTCATCCCCAACGTAGGTTCTACTACCAAATATAATATTGGCGGCAACGCGGCCTTCCTCCCATATAGTAATTTAAATGGCGTATTTCCCATCACCATATGATGACTAATGTTGTAAGCAGACATCACCGAACTCAGGTACATTCCCACACGGAAGTTCTCCCTGTGACTAGCTTCCTCAGCGTTGTGGCCAGCGTCCCATTCTACTAGTCTGTTTGTCTCTGGCCAGTATGGTACTGACATGACTCCTTGGATCCCCATTATTTCATTTAACCTCAGGATCATGTGAGATGTGAAGTTGGTCCCATTGTCACTCAGTAGGACTTGTGGACATCCATGCTGGTGTACTACTTGATCCAGAATGAATCTTGCAGTACTTGTAGCGTCAACTATGGTTAGGGCTTTTGTTTTGACCCATCTTGTTAGATGGTCAATGGCTACTATGATGTACTTGACTCCTCCTGTGCTCATCACCAGCAGTCCCATCACGTCAATGGACACCATGTGCCATGTAAATCCAGGTCGGACCAGTTGATATCTGGTTGTATTCTTATGTGGTTTGTGCAGCTGGCATTCCACACAACAAGCCAGATGATTTGCGACATTGTAGTTAATCGATTCCCAGTAATAGTACTGACAAATATGATTGGTTGTTTTTTCAGGCCTCCATGCCTGACAACCTTTATGAGCTGCTTGAACTATTGCTTCTCTTTCTGACAGTTTCAGGAATAATATCCATTTCCCATTTATCATCTCGAATACTTGTCCATCCATAGTCTTGGTGTTTTGCATCGCTTTTTGAAGCACAGCTTGGATTTCTTGAGGCTCATCCTCAATTCTTCCTTCGACCATTCTCTAGAAATAGCTCATCCGCCTGTGGGTATACCAACTGGACCTTTGGTAACTTCAATATGCCATCTACATTCTGGTGAGAAGCCCCCGCTTAGTGGGCTATCTCATAATCATAAGCCTTAAGCTTAAGTGCCCATTGGGCCAGTCTTCCTTCCAGTTCCCATAGATTGTGCAGCCAATGCAGCAAATAGTGATCCATCACCACCTTAAAGTTTGTTCCGTGGACATACACCCAAAACTGCTTACAGGCATAAATGACCACAAGGCATTCACGCTCAGTCATGGTGTAGTTCCTCTCAGTGGCTGAGAGTGTCCAGCTCACATACACCACCGGATGTTCATCCCCAAGTTCATCTACTTGTCTCAGTACAGCGCCAATCGCCATTAACAAAGCATCAGTTTGAATGATAAACTCCCAATCAAAATTCAGATATTTCAAGATTGGCAAATTTATCAGATACCAAAATAACTCATTGAAGGAGTCCTGGGCCTCTTTATTCCATATGAATCCTTTTTTAGATCCTTTAGTAAATGAAACAAAGGCTCAGCTAATCGGGAGAAGTCCTGAATGAATCTTCTATAGTATCTGACCATCCCAAGAAATACTTGGATATCTCAGACACTCTTTGGCACAGACATCTGCTCAATAGCTACTATCTTCTGGGGTTGCAGCTGCAATCCGTTTTCATTAATCACAAATCCCAGGTATTCAAGCTCCTTCTTGAAGAAGTGGCACTTCCATGGCTTGATCTTCAGGTTAGCCACGGACAGTCTCTTAAAAACCTCTTCCAAGTGATGGAGGTGATCAGTAAACGTTCTACTGAACACATTGATATCGTCCAGATATACCAGGATGCATGACAACTTCAGGTCGCTCAATATTGCGTCCATGGCCCTCTGAAACATTGCGGGCGCATTTCAAAGACCCTGGGGCATCCTCGCCAGCTGGTATAACCCCTGTGCAGTGATAATAGCATATTTTTCTTGGGCTTCTTCTACCAAATCGATCTGCCAGTATCCCAAGATTAGGTTCATCGTGGAGAAATACTTCGCTTCTCCTAATCAATCCAGCGCATTATCAATCCTTGGTAGGGGATACAAATCCTTCTTTGTAATTTTATTCAGCCTCCAATAGTCAATCACTACCTATTTTAATCCATCTTTTTTTTACAATCAGAATCAGACTTGCCCAGGGGCTTGACAACAGAACTAGAAACCCATGCTTCACTAGTTTACTGATCTCATCTTCCATTACCACTTTAGCGGCTTTCAATCTTTAGATTGGTCTCATCCTTATTGGTAGATTTTCTCCGGTGTCAACCTTGTGAATTACGCCTTGTGTGCATCCCAAATCGTGGTCATCCTGAGCAAACACTTCCCAATATCTCTCAAATAGTTTGAGCACCTCATCCTTCTGCCCTTCTAGAAGATCTGCGAGCTGCTCCCAATCAACTAATAGGTTGATGCTTTCAGCCACCCTGGCTGGTAATCCCATTTCCTTTAGAGACCCAAAATCATGGAACCATCTCAATTCTGCCATCAGGATTAAATGAAAAACGCGATGATTTGATTCCTCTTGACCTTCATTGGTTTTTTGCTCAAATTCGCCAAGAGAACTCGTATTTCTCCATGGCCCAGCATTATTATCCTGGGAGCCACTCACAGCTCCACTCTGACTTCTTCCAGGGGCTTCTGACTTCTCCATACAACAGCTCCAGACTCTCTAAAGTCAACCCTGTGTCAACTATCATCTGCAATTCGGCCAGTATGGTCCTTTCTTTCTTGATATTTAAGGGAATTCCCCAGTTTTCTAGGATTTCTGTCAGCATTTATCGTTGCTTCCCTACCAACTAATTGGTATTGAATCGGTACAATACCATCATTGTATATCAGATTAATGAAGATGTTTCTCCAATTCTATGGAACTTCACCATCCTTCTGGTATGCCAATGGTAACGTCTGACCCAAGATGGTCAACATACTATCCTCAAAGTTACATTTAACTCTGTACTTCCACAGAAACTCTGTTCCAATCAGAATATTGTAGTTTTGGTTCGCCAAAACTATTGCTGGCGTGGATACCACCAACAACCCAAATCATAGTGGCAGTGCACTATACGCTCCACAAGAAACGGTGGTGTTCAGCCCAGCTGTTCCATATTCTTTCTTGTGTTCCAAGTCCGGAGAGATCTTCATCTTCTTCACCAGCTTGCTCAACACAATATTGATGGGCGCTCTGCTATCGACTATCGCCCTCACCCTCACTCGATTCACTTGAATATCTATATATGTACACTCAGAGTATTGTAATAGAGTATTTACTGAGTAAATTGTGGCATTATTAGCCAAAATTTAGGGTATGAATAATCTGCGCCAATAATTCAGGAAACAATTTATTTATTGCGCCTAGGGGGATTGACAGGTTGGCCTCATCTAATTGAATGTCTGCTAACTCATTAGGATTCTCAATGGTCCAAATCTTCTCCACCAGTTGTTGGGCATACGGCCGGGCAACTTCCTGAACTATCTTGGGGTCAATCTTCTCACCCCAGCTCTGGTCTCGGCATTTATATCTATGTTGACCACTTGGTATAGCTAATCCTGCTCGTCGTCTACAAACAGATTACTAATGTCTGTCTTTTCATTCATGATATTGGGAGGAACAGGTTTTTCCGCCGCTATAGACTGTTCCTTGTCTAGGCAGTGGGACCTTTTCCTGAATCTTTGGCTATTGCTGTCTCTTTAGCCTGGACCACGCTAATTTTATCCTTCAGCTTTTTGCAGTGTGCGGCGAAATGTCCTTTCCCGCCACACTGGAAGCAGACCTTCTCTTTCATATTTAACTGTATGAAATCCTTGGGCTTATTTCCCAGCAAAGTTTGATTAAAAGTCTCCTTTGCTCCTTTGCTTCCCTTCATGGGATTCGGATTTCAGACCAGATTGGACTTGAAGCTTCTATTTGGGGCATCAAAAGTTGGTCCCAAAATCTTCAGGTTATCTACATTTGCGAGGTAGTTATCTCAGTCACTATACAGTAGACATCATTTGATACAAATTGCAATAGGGCCAAAGGGCCGCTTGCAAAGCGATTCTTGTATCAAAGTTGTCTTACACTTTTGCTCCAGCCAGAGAATGTGACTTCTGGTAAAATTGATCCGCAAATCTTGCAAGAGACTCATCTTTACAGAGTTGAATTCCCATAAATCCTTGCTTGCATTTTGACAGAAGGATTGGACTACCAAACTCCTTCATTATGGCCACTTTCGCCTCAGCATATGACCATCTGTCCCCCTCTAGGTGGGGTAACACTAGGTTCTGGCAGTCAGTGTCCAAACAGTTCATGACCATCAACGCCTTTTGATGGTCCCCATATCCATTCATGGTCATGTCAAATAGTCAGAAAAACGCTGGGGCGTTATCCTAATGAATATTGGCAATTTTGGGGTTGCTCTAAATTCCTCCGAGTCATTTCAGGCTGATTCTCTTGGTTCAGCTACTTGGCTCACTTGTGGAGTGACTTTGGGCATTATCTTCAGAATAGCATTAAATGTGGGTGGCATATTTCTTGGGGCATTCATCTTCCCAAGTATCATTCAAGGACTTCCCTCTTCAGCATCACTGACCATATCAGGCTCACGTGCACATCTGTGGGCTTTCAAATCCTCTACTTCTTTCATCAATTTCTCAATGTCCACACCAAACTTTCTCAAATGAATGCAGTCCGCTTCACACTTCTTTTTCAGAAATAGGACCTCTTGAATGAGGTCTCCCTCTTTCCTCTTTAATGAGTTTACTTTGCCGAGTAACTCATTACTGAAGTTGGCTACATTTTCAACTCCTTCCTCCACTTTGGTTACTCGTTCTTCCAAGGCTGCAAACTCCCAATGGTCCAAAGAGTTTAAGGTATTCTGATTCACTGGGGCGATCTAGGTCCACAACTTGCGCATTTCTTCTTTATACGACATTATTGATGGATTCTCCTACTCAACTACCCCTGTAGTGAGCACCAACTTGTAAAAATCTACTTAGGAGTTAATTATTGGTCATCAACCCAGTAACCTTTTTACTGCACAGGTTCAGTTTCCTCGTGCACCTCGCGCTGTAAAGAATATATTATCTGATAATAGCATGGAGACTACTATCCATAGTTGAGTTAGAACTATTATCAGGCCCAACGCTTTAGCCAGTACTTCTGATTAAATACTTGATAAGTCGTATTCATAGGGATTCGTTCCCTCTATTACTGTCCACTCAATCTTCATCAAGATCTTCTGATGACAGTTTTCTTTGGCCCAACACACAGTTGGAAGCTAACCCTGATTTGTGGTTCCCTTCATCTCTAGATCCCCACTCGAATCTCTACTCTTCTCTCTATGAGTCTTCCAATTATTGCCTTCTGCAATAATATCCTTGAGATGGAACTTCACACTGGATGCTGATAGTCTAACTATAACTGAATCTACAATAAAACTAATAATGTTTTAATGTATATAATCTTGGTAGCAGTTGTATTTTCAGTAATCATGTTTGTAGTAATTGTGTTTTTTATAGTGAACCCTAGGGAATTATATAGTAGGGGATTTGGCCATCTAACCCTCAGTTGACACCTCTTTGATGAAACGGCAGCCGTTGCCATTGAATCACCCTTCCTTGTCTTGGCAGCGATGGTCTTCCCCATACTAGCTAGGATTCTGTCATTGGACATCCTTGAGGCCTCAAATGGAAAGAGTCAGAAATGTGTCCCTAACATTTTCCTCTCAATCCAAGTGAACCAACCATAATCAGCTAGTGACATGCTTAGGTAATGAGACTTTTTACCCATTATGGCAGGTCACTTCACCAACCAATTGATTTGTTAGTTGCAGGCGGCATCACTCACCTTGCAACTCACTACTCATTCCCAATCAGTTGTTGATGAAACCTGACTGATCCCAATTGGTACACATGATAGTTAATAACTATTAGATGACCCTATTTTGTTGGCTGCTCCGCCTGATGAGATATTAGGTATTCATCTGGATTGATCCCCGACAGATACAACCAGGCGAATATCCCAAAATCCCCCAAATGTAGTTCCTCCGAAATTCAGGCAACTAATTTTCAATTCACTTCGCCTTAGGGAATTTTTCCCTAGCGACAACAGGGAATCTAGCAGGCTGGGAATATGGGCAAAAATCCCAACATGGGGCTTACAATAGAGGGAGGTGTGCCGGAAGCATCTTTGTTAGAAAGTGCTGGGCACTTGCGCTTTGTGTGGTTGAGATCAAAGCACACAGGGCAATAAACGCGGCCTTTTTGATGCATTCCCAGGAAGTGATGATCAGGGTAGATCAGATCAGGGTATGGTGGCATTGCGAGGTGGGTGTTGCAACAGAATGGGCGGATCATTACAAATGTCTGAGGCCAGTGATATGATCAGCGCAATTTGGAACCATTCACTGCAGCACAAGATTGGCGCTATAGGCAGCCAAGCCCTCCATAAGCTCGTGGTGGAGGCATTTGGGGTAAAAGTGGGAATGCAAGCTGGTGAATTGGACCACCAGTGTGGCCTCATCCAGCAAGCAAGTTTGCATGGTTGGGTTTGTTGTGTTTTTGTAAATTAAATGCAGCTGTGCTGCCGCCATAAAGTGGGCTTTACACTAGAAACCAAGATCAAAGTACCCCTTGAAGGGGCGAATACCTATAAAACTAGTAGGTTTGTACATTGAAGTGGCCATCTCAATGATGGATGCACTTGCGTAGGGGAAGGGATTCCAATACTCGGCCAAAGGTTGAAATGCAGGTTGCTCTGAGGGAGCACCAGGGGGCTTCTGAGCATCGCCTGGGAACGTGCAAGGTGGTAGGATAGGTCCTGAGGCGGGACGTAGAGATTTAAATTAATAATGGTGCCAACTGGGTCAGCCTAGTGGTGTTTTGGCGGTGACCAAAAAATGCCAGGAGGCGGTATGCTGTTGCCCCAGGCGGGTGCAGCAGGTTCAATATAGTCAACATAGGCTAGGTTTTGGTGTGGGAGAGAGGCTGTTGAGAGTAAAAACTTTTTAAAATTTCAAATTTGATCAGATAATTGATTTAAGCAAAAGAGAGTCCAACCTTGAGTCTTGTCTCTCACTCATATTAATATGGGACAAACCCTAGATGTGAGATGAGTGGCTGCTGTTTTTTCTTGTTTGTTCACCCAAATTCACAATTATCTCCGATATAAACCTACATTTGTTACTGAATCTGAAGAGCATTGTATGAAGAAAGCAAACAACTATGTTTAGATATAAGAGTTTTAATAAAAGTCATCGTAATAAGTGCGATTCTCCCACATAAATAGTCATTGAATATGAGCCTATTTTAATATAGTAAATTTGGTACCTGGAACAACCCTGGCCAATGATATTTTAACAGATGAAGCTGCAAACGAACAAAATTTCAAATGGTAAATTTTGGAAATGGGAATCAATCCCAACATTGAATTCCAAAATTGGCAAACCAAAGTTGGACGTTTGAAACATACCAAAACTATTTTAGAATAGCACAGAATCTCAGAAAAATCAGCATAATCAAAGGTTATTAAAATTTTGAAGTCAACCGTTATAAAATCAAAAAACATTAAAACTTTTTATAAGCATACTGAAGAATAGTGTTTCTAACTCCTACTTTTGTTTTCCTTATATAAGCCATACAACTCATATCCAGATATATAAAAAAGCACCCTGATAATGGTAGGGTATTGGGTTATTAGTATATATTGGTATAATAAAACTTTCCCCATGAGTTTCCCCATATTAAAACCATTATAAAATTCTCCCTTGGTATTATAATAAGAGGCCTATGGAGGGGCCTCCCACTTATCTTAAATTGTGGTAAGGTCATTGGTCAATATATTATATGCAATATCTACTCCAGGAATTAAGTAATCATTTTACTTAACTGAGGTAAGCTGACCAGAGGAAGGACATTACCAAACTAAAACTAAAAATTATAATAAAAATAACAATTCAAATGAAACGCCCAAAATGGACGGATATATTGAATCGTACCTAACAAAATATCCAACTGGGTGGGCAGCAAATACTGCTATCCCTCCATGGTGGATGGGGAGGGGGAATCGGGGGGCTTGTCTTCAGCTGCATCCATCTCATTCCAGAGTAGGGTGCGTGTTAAGGCAGATAGTAAGGGTGTGGGGGCATTGGCGGCATGGGGTTTGATATCCTTGATGACTGGAACTTCTGAATAGTTGCCAGCCATCGTTATACCAACGATGTATTTGCCCAAAGCATCCTCAGCTTTGAGGTGGGCGTCTGGGAATTTAACAAATGTGGCAATGTTGGTTCAGGTTATTTTTGCTTTCAGATTCCGTGCTACTGTTACCACGTTATGGATGGCTTCAGTGACATTTTTGTGTAAAGTTTTCATGTTGATCTTACTTTGTGCAGTAAAATTTATGGGGATGATGGGAGGCGTAATTCCTCCTGCAAGCGCAGCCACAGATTTGGTGACAGCTTTGCGAAGTGGATGGTAATCTGGTGTGGCGGCTGCTTCTACTGCAAGCTGGTGGTCGCTGTAGAATGGTTTGGCAATAGGTTGTGGGACATATTTCTGAGGTAAAATTTTGCATTATTCTGCATTACAGAGCCACTCGAGTTGCAGCGTCAGTTCTTCAATGACGTTAACTGATTTGTTGATTTCATCCAATAATTACCATGGATTTTGGTTGAATTGGATTGAGGAATAAGCGTACAGTTGAGGTTTGTTCAATTCATTTGCGGATGCATGAGATTGAACTGGGATCCAATCCAAAGTTTGGTTAGATGAATTATTTGTGGCATTGGGGAAAGATGGGTGCTGATTGGTGGCTGCAGGTGCAGCTGCAGCATCAGGCATTGGAGGAGGGGAAGGTAGGATTGTACCCCATGTTGGAGTTGGCGGGGGTGGGCGGCAGATTGGTGGGCATTGGTCAAACTTTTGGCGTTGGCAGAAGTTTCTGAGTATGAGCATTTATGTTTCAAGTGGTCTAACTCAAAACAGGATGGACAAATTGTCCGTCCGCCCTCAATGTGGGCCCAGAATGGATGGTCAGGGGCAGATGGGATGGTGGCATGAGGGGGAATTGCTAAAGAAATTTTTGTAAATTCAGGGCTGATCATAGCATATGCCCAAGGCCCAGCGAGGCGTGTGGCCCCATTTGGGACCACAAATTGTAAGATGGGGTTGGCGCTGTAGGCTGCTAAACCTTCCATCAGCTCCTGGTGGAGCACTTTGGGGGGGGAGGTGGGTGGGCAAACCAGCGAACTGGACCACCAAGGTGGTGTTTATTGGGAGCTGGGTCTGAGTCGTTGGGAGGGGGATATTGTTAAAAATTAATGGCACCATTGCCGCAGTGGCTGCATCAGCTTCACAGGGGAAGCTAAGATCAAAGTACCCATTATAGGGGTGGAAGTCAATAAAACAGGCTGGTGTCATCACCGCCTGAGCCATTTTGATAATGGCTTGGTCATCATAGGGGAATAATTTCCCATATTTGACCCTAAGGCCAAAATGCATGTTGCTCCAGGGGAGCACCAGGGGGCAGCGGGGCACCGCTTGGGTTCATACAAGATGGGCATAAAGATCCTTGGGAGGAACAAATTGTCCCAAGGGTTTGGAATGACTGGGCGATCCAGTCCAAGCGCGTTTTCCTGTTGGATGGAAAATGGAGGGGGAGTTTCGCCGCTGCCCCATGCTGGGACAGTTGGCGGGGTATCTGACAACCTTGGAGCAAGACTTCAGTTTGTGATTAAGTGTTTGCTTTTTATTTACTGAAATTAAATTGCTCAGAAAGTTATACCAAACAGAGAGAGCTATCTTTTAAGAATTAAGTAATCATAATCACCAAAAAAATCAGTCAACCCTTTTCCCACACCAAAAGCAAACATCACCTTCCAATCTAGATATTCCATGGCGTAGGTGCAGCTACGTTAATCTATTTAAATCCTCCTTTGAGTGATAAAGCATTTTAGTTTAGAGCCTAATTTCTCTTTTCACGTTGTATTACTAACAGACAAAAATATAAGAGCTTGATGTTTTCAGCTGCTATCTAAATGCAAAATCTCATTATGATTACATACTAACTGATTATTTTTTTTAAGTAAAAACGTGCCAAGAGAAAACTAGACTGTGAATGTTAGTGCTTAAGCAGACAAAAAAACAGGCACAGACTACCATTCGCCCTATAAATGTGAAATGAGATCTGTGAGAAGAAAAGAGGTTTTGAATCCCATGGATATGTGTGAGTGATAGTGGGGGTTCTTTGTACCGCTAGTGATGCTACTTCTGGAAATTTAGATGGAAGTGTCACCCATAGGTTCTCCTTCAATTGGAGTTAGCTACTAAGACCCTTTCATGGCCTTAAACTTTAGAAAAACAGTAACCATGGATTTTATTTAATTAATTTAAATGAAGTAATTTTAAAATTTTAATATTAAATAAGAAAAAATAACCTGGCACCCTACCACTACCAGGGTTCTGGTTTTTGTTTAGAAAGAGAGGGGAAGGTGGCTAAGCCTAAGTATAATAGTATGATCATGAACGCTATTCTTTTTTTTAGTACTAGTGGTGCCCAACCCAAAAGGGGGAGCTGACACGCATCTTTATTCAGAAATGGGCCAAACAAAGGGATTATTATAATTTTAAAAATTCCTAATATAGCCCCTAGGTTATCAGCCTAGGAAGCCATGTCAGATGGCGAGGAGGCTTTTGGGAAACTTTTGTCCAGCGCCCACTTTAACTGTCAGACCATGGCAGACAGCATTGGGGTGGGAGTATCTGCGACATGGGGCTAAGGAGGTATAGTTGGGGTTTTCTTTGTTAATGAGGCCAGCGGTGTCCATCGCCTCAATGTAATGAACGCTATTCTTGTATATCATGATTACTGGGTTTAAACTCCAATTTTAATTATATAAATGATGGAACTTATCGTTTTAATCTATTCTCCATAGTAACAATATTAAAATAAGATTCCTGTGCTATTCTCAAGCTGTTTTGGTAAGTCTTGAATATACAACTTTTGGCTCAATTTTGAGATCTAATATCTGGATTGATCCCAATTTCTGGCCATTATTAAGTATTTTTACTTAATTCTGACTAATTTTATAAATATGGTTCATCTATGGGTTGCCTAGGGGTCAAATATTATACATTCAGGTGTGCTCCCATTTGGGCCACAAATTTTGGAAAGAAAATTGTGGCTGTTACGCTGAGCTTCCTGATCTCCCTAAATTTATATTAGAGTTGCATATCTTTTTCATATAGTACTCTGCAGATTATTGGACTAGGATAAGTTTGATCTTAAAAATAGACTAGGATTTGAACATGGTAAGGGGAAAAGAAGCAGCAACCGACCTCTCATCTAGGATATGCCTTAGTTTAGCGATCTAATAAGAGGCTGGGACCTAGGGTTTGAGCCCTTTTGGTCTTTAAAAGATGCGTGATTTGGTCTGGAATGATAGCAGGAGCCATAAACCTTACAAAACCCTTTCCTAAAAAACAGAGTCTATCATTCCTCAGGGGCATTCCACAGATGGTAGTTCTTGTGATGAATTGTCGACTTAATTGCTGCATGGCCGCTGTCTTGGGATAGTAAATGTGATATGCCTTATGTTGGCCTTTTAAAAACCTGATATGTATTTATGATAGTTTTTATAATCTTTGTAGGGAATCTGTCACGGAAATGGCAGAAGAAGTTTAGACCAGCCTGCCAGTTGGGATGTGTAAGCACCCAAAAAGCAAGCCAGAATGCCAGAGGCATTGCTGACCAAATGACTTGATATGGAGCCAGGCATTGGGAAACAACGAACTGTTGGTATAGCACAATAGTGAGTATGATCCTGACAACAACCACACTGAACCCACTCCTGACCCAGGGGGTCTTGCTGCAGGGGTGGGATTAATGAGATAGTTTTCAATGAGGTCCTCGGCATATGGGGCCATTTCAACCGGGGTGGCAAGGAGATGGATTCTCTCTTGCAATTGGTGGACATATGGCCACAAGATCCCTGTGTATTGCTGCTGGAAGTTAATGATAATGAGGTTGTAGAGCCAAAAATATCGAACTTGCTGAACCCAATCAACAATGAAGGGGCCATAGTGACCAAGAGTACTGGTAGAGCCCATCTGGTATATGGAATGACAGGCCACCAGGGAAATGCCATCAGGGATGCAGTCAGAAAAGATAATAAAAAATTGTTAGGTTTTTGGCAAAATTTTATTGAAGGAAAAGGAAGAAAATTGACCAACAATTTTCTCAGTGCTATGCAACTGATTAAATAGTGGTCGATTGGGGTAGTAACAAGCCAGGATCAGGACCCTCAATTTCAACCTAACCAGCAATTTGTTTGGGAATGGGCGGGTCTGTTCCTTGATAACTGACATCACAAAATTTGGCGGTGAGCCGAGTCACTGTCAGTTCAACCTCAAATTTCTGAACTGAGGCTCAGTTACATTTCCAATGGTTGGCATGATGCTATTTGGCCCTACGAGTGACGGGAATCCCCCAAGGCCATCCCACATAGCAGGTCCATTTAGTTGGAGATAGGTTCAGGACGCCCAACCCACCCGCTCTTAGTCACTGGACCATTCATTCAAACAGTGGCTTCACATTGGCCGCAACGCCCAAATTGCCAACTGAGGGCTTTGACCCTCATTGATGGCACCCGATGCTATAGCCTGATCATCAAGGATGATCCCTGATGACTTTGGAAGGAAGGTGCTTTGTTTGATCAGCATATTGATTGAATTGGAACCGGTGGGCATTCCTGCTGATACCTCAGTCTTCATGCCTTTCCAGCAATTTGAGATTCAGGCATCGGCCAGATTGCCACTCAAATTAGATCTGACTGATTTCAGTTCAACAATCTCAGCACAGATTTCACTAATTCCCCATAACAGTTCTGCTGAGGTGAGTGTGGGTACTGGGGATGGGATCCAAAGTGGAGAGGCTGTTACTCATCGCTCATCTGCTATGTGAGCGAGATTGCCCTAAGTAACGAGGGACTGCCATCCTCTTCGGTGTCTTTTTACTTAGGAATGGGAAGATGGCCTGACCAACAGCCAGGGGACATTCCCCGGGACTTACATTACCCTTTCCTTTTTCCAAAGAATGGGCACCCCCACCAAGGACTGCACCAGAGCCACATTCTTTTGTGCCTTGGGTGACTTGATAGCCATAATCATTATGACTTTCTGGGGGCAAGGAGCCTCAGGGTGGGATATATGGAATGCTTCAACCAGGTCCATGCAATTGGCGCAATTGTGCGCCTTGACCCAACTATTTTCATATGCCAGATACCCTTTCCAGGCCACTAGATATTGGATGGAATGTCAAAACTTCCAGGATACCAGGATAGCCTCTACCTCAGCTTCTTCCTCATTATTGACAATAATTGGTTCCGGTTCTGTGGGAATTGCACACTTGAAGGGCGACAGCTTGGAAACATGGAAAATGGGATGTTGCTTCCAATGCACAGGAAGCTTTAGTTGGAACGCCCTGCTACTCAATACCTCCCCCACTAAATGGGGACCCGAGCGTTTACTGGTGAATTTATGGGAAGGGGTTTGAATTTTTGAATGACAGGTATCAAGCATGACGTAGGAACCCACTGTCAAATATGACCCAGAAAACACTTATGATCTGCAAACCACTTTTAGTCATTGATGGCTTTGGTAAGGTGTTCTTTCACTAAAGCTTGAGTCAATCTGATGTGGGCGGCGTGGTCCACGGCAGCTTGAACCTCAGGACACAAGCACGGCCCAACTGAAAATGAAGGATTATATACCAACGTTGCTTCATATGGGGAAAACCCCATGGACGCGTGGGTCCCGTTATTGTAAGCGAATTGAGCAAGGGGCAAGTCACTGGCCCAAGTATCCTGAGCTGCTGCAGCTAGCAACGCAGGTATTGTTTGAGGACTTGATTGACCCACTCAGTCTGACCATCGGATTGAGGGTGATATGCCATGGATTGACAGGGGGATATTTTTCAGGATCAATAGAAGTTCACTCCAAAACTGCGTGGTAAATTGTGAACCCCAGTCACTGATGATCTCCTGGGGAAGACCAAACATTGAAAACACATGGCATATAAAAAGATGGGCAGTTTCTTCTGACGAAATTGCAGAAGTAAAAGGTATAAAAAGGGAAAATTTTGTGAAATGATCCACCACTACCATCACTGCTGTGAACCTGTTAGAACAAGGGAGTTTAATGATAAAGTCCACAGACACCAAGGTCCATGGGCCCTCCATCTGCTTTAAGGGGTGCAGGAGGCCATTTTTCCTGGAGCAATCTGACTTGGCTCTAGTGCAAATAACACAATTGGCAATCCAAGCTGGAACCTCTTTTGTCAGACCCGCCCAATTAAAGGTTCGCTTGATCAAATCAATGCATTTCTTGTTACTGGGATGTCCAACCGTGGGGGAATCATGATGTGTGCAGAATACCTCCAATCAGAAGGAGGGGGAACCCAAATGCGAGAGCAGAAATAAATGAGTCCCTCTTCTAAGGAGTATATGGGAGTGTTTGTGTGTCGAGTGAGTCAACTGCTTGACCAACTCCATGCCCTCAGGGCAGGCCATTTGACCGGCTAAAACCTGAGCCACTAGCGGGTATCAGGAGCCAAATCAATGGAGGAAACAACAGGGGGAATAATTGACAGGATTTGAGCAGCAGGAATCATGGTAACAAGATCCACTTCCTCTGGTTCTGAGGGACAGTGGGCGGGACTGTGGCCTAGGAAATCAGAAAGTACATTGAGCGCACCTTTAACGAATTCATATTTGAAGTTAAAACTGCACAGGTCCTGATAGGTTTGGGCCTACTGATGTGCCAATTTTTGGGGTTTGTGAAAATACAAAAGGGCCTGGTGATCCATGTGGACTGTTAATTCCTAGTGGGCACCCTGCAACAGATACCGCCAATGAGTTAATGCCCGTGCAACAGCTGCCAATTCCTTGTCATAAATGGCCCAAGACTGCTCTGTGGCTGTGAACTTCTAGGAAAAGTAAGCGACCGGATGTTCAAGACCATTGTGCTCCTGAAGCAACACCACTCCCACTACTACTGATGAGGCATCGAATGCAACAATATATGGTTTAGTGGGATTGGCGTGTTTTAAAATGGGTGGAGACATGAACATCTCCTTGATTAATTTGAACGCCTGCTGGCAGCTGGGCGTCCAACAAAACGGTACATTTTTCCCAGTAAGGGAGTGGATTGGTGCGGCCAACTGGGAAAGTGCTGGGGAATTTTTTAGAAAAATGATGGTTCCCAAGAAACTCTGAAGTTGTTTCTGCATAGTTAAGTTGGCCATTATCAGATCACATCTAACTTGTTAGGAGGGTTTGCATAGCCATCTTTGAGAACCAGGTTCCCAAGTAAAGTAACCTCCTCCTTATAAAACTCGCACTTGGAAGGTTGGAGAAACAAACCTGCCTTATGCAAGGCGACCACCACCGCATCCAAGTCAGTAGCATGTTGTTTGGGAATTGGGGAGTGAACCAGGATATCATCAATGTATGTATTGCACAGGTAAACTTAAGGTCACCCAGTACATTGTCAATCATTCGTCAAAGCGTAGCAGGAGCATTATTCAGCCTGAAGGGCATTACACGAAATTGAAAAATGCCTCACTTTGTCCAGATCGCGGTTAACCATTCCTGCCCTTCCATTACCCAAATTTGGTTGAAGGCGTTCACCAGATCCAGCTTATAGAACACACAGGATTTGGCGATGGCCTGGCTGATTGTCTGCTCCAGAGGCAATGGATAGGGATCAGAAACTGTTATTTTATTCAAATTACCATAATCCACACAGGGACGGAGAGAACCATAGGCTTTTTTGGTGAAGACAATGGGAGAGGCGACGGGTGAGATCTCTTTATACAACCAACCTTTTTTTCAACATATCGTCCAACCAGGTATTGAGTGCAACTTCTTCCTCCGCTGTATGGGGATACAACGGACAGTTGATGTTCACCAACTCCACGGTTGTTTGAAACCCACAAACAAACTTAGTGTGCTTAGGCAGGCGATCCACCTTTTCCATGTCAAAGATTCTCTGATATCACATTAAGCTTTTGGGGAAATCGGCTGGGATGCCCACAGAGGTAACTAGGGCAGTGATAGAGCTGGTTCCTTGTATCTTCTTAAGGGTGTTAATCAGAGGAAATTCTCCCTCCAAATGATCATTGGTAAATGACAACATATTAGACTCTAAATGAATCTTCACATGTTGTTGGCGCCACCATCCCACACCTAATATCACTGGAAACACCAAGTTTGGCATAGCCAAAAAATGATTGCAGAAGTTGAACTGGTATATTAAAAAGGGTATCAGTTGGCAAACAACAAACAAGGACTGATAAGCAGATGAGGCCACCATCACTGAGGAGCCTGCATCCATTTCCAGTTTTAATTGTTGTGCCAACTCAACACTCTTAAAATTTCCTGCAGCTCCGGTATCCACCAGAGCTGAAAAGGAGACATGATGCGAGCCAATACTGATCTTCATATGCATAAGGAAATAAGCGGAATTTTGTTTATTGGAAGATTTGACTGACTCATTTACGACAGAAGAAATAATGGGCATATCAGGGGTAAGGTAGTATTCTTCACCGGAGCAAAGATTGTAGTATGAGGGCGGGGGAAAAGACTTCCTCAATCTGGGCTTGAACAGAATCATTAATAGTTAACTCTGTATCCTTAACTCGGACTCAGGGTTTATGGCAAGATTATACCCAAATATACCGCTAATTTGGAGATAGGCGCGTCATCTGCATCTACTTTGGGTAATCCAATCAAGAAGTTCGCCTTCTGATAATGGGTAACATGACGGGGCAAGGCGTTGCTGGTGGTTGCAGAGGCACATATTTGATCTACTGATCCTTGGATGGTAGACCAGACCTTGTGATGAGTGGAACCTGAATCCAAGCCTGATCTAAAGACTGCCTGAAGCGTATCAATAGATAGACCTGATGCGGGGGCCAGTTCATGAAAGGTAGAAATCAAAGAAATCAAACTAGAGGCTTCGGCCATGGCATAGATTAGTCAGAATAGGTGGTCTGAATGGGATACAGGGGGTTTCAGGGCGGCCTACACAACAGCCATCAGTGGGGTGGAGTCTCCTGCTTGTGAGGAAGAGCGCAAAAGACCTCTCACCCAATGGTGGGCATCCCCATCCACAGCGTCTAACAACGCGAGCCCTTGTTGGGCATGAGATAACGTGGAAGCGTTATTAAGCGCAATTGCTGTACCTATTTGCCTGGTGAGTGTGTCGAGAACTTGATTGGCAATCTCCCAGGAGGGAACACTCAAACTTCCCCCGGGCTAGTGGAAGGAGAAGGAGATGCAATCTACGCAGCTTGGGTGGATTGAAGAAGATTTCCCATAGGTAGAGCGGATATTTCTCCCAAAGTCAGAAAGTGACCAAACAAACAAAAAACAGCATTATACTGATTGAACATCCATTTGATAAAGAGTAACCACTACAGTGCCCAGTTTGAAGAACAAGGCAGAAGTGGCTGGAAATAATGGTTGGTTGATTATGTCATGAAAATGGCAGAAGAAGTTTAGACTGGCCTGCCAGTTAGGATGTGTAAGCACCAAAAAAGCAAGCCAGAATGCCAGAGGCATTGCTGACCAAATGACTTGATATGGAGCCAGGCATTGGGAAATGACAAATTGTTGGTGTAGCACAATAGTGAGTATGATCCCAATGACAAACCATACTGAACCCACTCCTACCCGGGGGGTTCTGCTGCAGGGGTGGGATTACTGAGATAGTTTCAATGAGGTCCTCGACATATGGGGCCATTTCAACTGGGGCAGCAAGGAGATGGATTCTCTCTTGCAATTGGTGGACATACGGCCACAAGATCCCCATGTATTGCTGCCAGAAAATAGTGATAATGGGGCTGTAGAGCCGAAATATAGTGAACTCGCTGAACCTAATCAATGACAGAGGGGGCCATAGTGACCAAGAGTACTGGTAGAGCCCATCTGGTATACGGACTAACCGGCCACCAGGGAAATGCCATCAGGGATGCAGTCAGAAAAGATAATAAAAAATTGTTAGGTTTTTGGCAAAATTTTATTGAAGGAAAAGGAAGAAAATTGACCAACAATTTTCTCAGTGCTATGCAACTGATTAAATAGTGGTCGATTGGGGCAGTAACAAGCCAGGATCAGGACCCTCAATTTTGACCTAACCAGTAAATTGTTTGGGAATGGGCAGGTCTGTTCCTTGGAAACCAACATCACAAAGCTCGGCGGTGGGCCAAGTCACTGTCAGTTTGACCTCAAACATCTGAACCAAGGCTTGGTTACATTTCCAACTGTTGGTGTGATGCTATTTGGCCCAACGCGCGATGGGAATCCCCCAAGGCCACCCCACATAGGGGCAGGTCCATTTGGTGGAAATGGATTTGGGATGCTCAACCTGCCCGCACTCAGTCGCTGGACAGTTCATTAGGTCAGTGGATTCACATCAGCTGCAACGCCCAAATTTCCAACTGGGGGCTTTGAACCCTTGTTGATGGCACCCAATGTTATAGCCTGATTGTCAAGGATGTTTTCCGATGACTTTGGTAGGAAGGTGCTTTGTTTGATTGGCATATTGATTGAATTGGAACCATTGGGAGTTCCTGCTGATACCTCAGTCTTCATGCCTTTCCAGCCATATGAGATTCAGGCATCATCCAGATTGACACTCAAATTAGATCTGACCAATTTCAGTTCAACAATCTTGGCACAGTTTTCGCTAATTCCCCATAAGAGTTCTGCTGAGGTGAGTGTGGGTACTGGGGGTGGGATCCGAAGTGGAAGAGCTGTTACCCATCACTTGTCTACTACGTGAGTGAGATCACCCTGAGTAACGAGAGGTACTGCCATCCTCTTTGGTGACTTTTTACTCAGGAATGGGAAGATGGCCCAATCAACAGCCAGGGGACATTCCACGGGACTTACAGAATCTCACTGTTCTCAAAAGATGGGTACCATTTCCACAATATTTAATGCAAGCCAGTTTGACTCTACATGAGTTTAACATATGCAACAATTCAATTCTGTTGCAAATTTCATGATGGGCTCTACCTTTATAGTCTTCTGTACTTTTTAAAGGGAAATTAGGAGGATGTGTAAAATGATATATAGAACTATTAATTTGTTGGCGAATCCACATAAAAGGATCCAAATTAAAAATTTGGCTGACATTAAGTGCACATCTTGTTTATAAGCCATCTTATGATATGGGACTTTGATGTAAAGATTCTTGATTTCCAACATTACTAAGTCACTCACATGTTATTAAGGGGCTGCAAAGCGCTTCTTATCAGCAAACCGCTTGAAATTTGTAGGTAATACAATCAGCTGTTTCTATACCTGTTGATGTACTTTCTGATTATATGCAAAAAAATTTCAGTTGCTGTATGTTACTGCATAACTTAAGGACAAAGGTGAAGAAGAAGCTGTACCCCAAATTAGCGTACATTGGTGATACCACTGTTGAGAAATCAATAGAGTTATTATATGAAAACAGAGCCAAAGGGAGGTCTGTTGCCCATGTATCTTAAGAAGCGGTAGCATAGCAGCGGATTTACTGCTCAAGCAATTAGTTCATGCATGCAGTTTGGCCATCATAATGAGGATGATATTCTGATGATCTACATGGCCTAATATTAAGTTTTTTGCACAAAAACTCCCAGAATCTCAAGCTAAACTAATGGCTCTCTGTTAGTAATAACCTCTTGAGGCACTCCAAACAGTAAGAAAATATATGATAAACAGACGCGCCATAAAAGCAGCTGTGGTCATTTTCAAGCAAGGGATGCATATAGCATATTTAGCAAAACAATCTACCACCATTGTAACTGCATCATAGCACTAAAACAATGATAAATTTCACAATGAAGTACACTGTGAATGAGTTACAAGGACCTGAGACTTGTTAGGGGGTGAAGGAGACCGTTATGGCCTGTTTTATCACTTAGCTTAACGCATGCAAGACAGAAAGCCCTCTACCCAAGCACTAACGTCCTTTGTGAGTCAATTATATTGTACTCACGTTTGATTAAGTTGAGACAGATCTTTATGACAAGATGCCCCATAGTGGGGACCGTGATTTTCCCTTATGATCCAGGAATGCAGGCCATAGGGGACCAGGACTTAATTTCAAAAGTTGATCACCCTATACTTTCAAGAAAAACATCCAGAAAGGGCTTTACTAGCTTCAACATTGGTCAGGAGGTTAAGACCTTCTGGATCAGAAGATTGATAAGCTAATAAAGCATCAAGGAGTGAACTTTAATTTAATGTGGAGTAGGGGCAGGTTTTCATGAATTTTCATCACAGACATGCGCTGAAATAATGGATTAAACAATAAGGGGTGGTAACCTGGATTTTGAGTTTATTACGCGGTGGCAAGGGAGCAGCTGTGGCAATGGAGGGGGGGTGGCTTGGTGATAAAATGCTCAGGATATATCATAATTTTGAACTCAGAGTCTGCACTAAGGTCAGGGCCCATAGCGTATTGAAACTAAGAATATATAGCAAGATGTGGGTAGACCTCTTAAAAAACTCACGAATGTTGTTAGATCTAAGAAGATTGCAGTGAGTCCTGGTTTGCCTGTGCGTCAACTTTTGGGGTTTTCAATAGTAAATAAGTAACCTATGATCTGTACGCACAAGTGTAGTATATATGAAGTCTTGTAATAGGTTCCTACAGTTCATTAACAAATATAAACAGCAGACAACTAATTATCCTAAATTGGCCCAAGAGCTCTCTGTGTTTCTAATTTTTTATAGAAAAGTAAGTCACAGGATGTTCCTGACCACCATGTCCTATCAAAAGGAATGTGCCAACTAAAGTTAAAGAGATGTAACAGCCACAATAAATAGCTAATACTCATCACCATGATAAAGAAAAAAACAATAAAAAAACCTTTTTTAATGCCTCAAAAGTGTATTGACACTTGGGGTCCAAATAAAAAGCACGTTATTATAATATTTGGTGATACCATTAGGATACACAAGGGTTGCACAGGTTGAACCCACTAAACAATGGACAGATGATGTAAAGATTGTCAGTACTCCAAACAGAACAAAGATAAAATAAAAATATGAAGCAATTAGCTCTGATCACAATACTTTATTTATTTTAATATAAGCAGATCCATTCTGCTTTTGCACTCTCAATCTTAATAACAACCTCCTTTTTTAATCGCCCCATCTCACTCATATATCAGCGATTTTAAAAGATACCATTCCCAAACTCTCTTTAACCGCTCAAAGTCACTTTTGAGCGATTTTAAATTTAAGTTTATTTATTTACAGCCATCTGCCCAAAACTATTATTTGATGTCCTTGGCTCTGCCGCCTGCCACCCCAGTGTGGGGCAGCAGTGCACCCCCACCTAGCGTTTTCCGCCCTGCAGGCAAGCATGTTTGGACAGGTTCAAACAGCCCGCCCACTGCTTCCAACCGTTTAGTCCCCCCACGGGACTTAGCGCTCCACCTGGCGCGCGTCCACCCTTCTCGCCCCCATCCTCTCGCCCTCCCTCGCTCTGCTATTCGCTATCGCCTCAGAGTGGACTATGGGCGTTTGTTCCCATATGCTGATAAGGCAATTATTGACCTAGCCACTACAGCCTTTGCGCCAGCTGGCTTTATAGACTTCCGCCCTTTTAAGGGCTACTTTGACGTTGGGTTCCAATCTGAGGAGGATGCTGAAGCGGCAGCACAAACTCCTCTAATTTAAAAAAAACCCCATTCCCACAACCCGTACTCGCCTCCCTTCAGACACCACGCTAGTGGTATCCTTTGCAAATCTCCCATCCCACCTTCCACCCCAAGTTTTGTATGACCAGTTGGTCGCGGGGCTCATGGCTTATGGCACTCAGCCCAACCTCATCTTTGCCATTCCATCTGGTGCAGAACGCCTTGCTGCTCCTCGTGCAACAGCCACCATCATACCACACCACCCTACCATAGCCCAACAAATCCCACCCCGCGCTAGTGTGGCTGCAGCGCCTGATCATTTCTTTTGGGCTTGGGCCAATAATGGTAGGCAGATTTGTTCCCTCTGCTTTGGCCTCGACCATGCAAAAAGAGTGTGCCCTAAGGCCAAATCCGCTGATGCAGCTTCTGATCCCCCCTCTGAAGGTTCAGTATGGGGCGCTTTGCTGGCCCCTCCCACCCTCCAATCTCGTTCAGTGGGCCCACATGGAAAATCAGCTCCCCCCAAAACCTCCATCCTCACTCTCCTACCTAAATCTACGCCAGCCAATCAGAGCAATGCTTGGACCAACATTCGCACCCAAGCAGCTGCCCATTCGCCCAATCCTATCCACTCAAATTTAAATGCCACTATTCTAGTGAACCAAAATCCATGGGATCTATTGGCTGAAACTGACGAATCAGGTAATATCTTCATTAGTAAGCATAAAGGTCAACCTCTCTGCCATGGCGATTATGGTCGGGCAGAATTTTTCCTTCCTGACTTCGATGAAACCCCCTACCCCTCGCCATTTCGCTCCTCTACCCAATACAGCCCCCTTCCAAAGTGACCACCAGCTCGCCTTAGTTGCGGTGGCATCTCCTCATTGCCCAAAACTACGCACCGCGGTGGCCCAGTCAGTGGCTCAGCTCCAGCATGGCCTGCCCACCATCTTCTTCCCCCGACTTCCCTGAATCTCCCTGCAGTGACATCTCAAAACTATTTGATGATGCTGAAATCGCTTTTATGAATGTCGCAACGCTTGCTTCATTCAACCCCTCAGCCAAAATCACCCGCCACAGTATCTCCCTTTTCACCCAACTTCCTGAAGCCCACAAAGAATCTGAAGTTCTCCTCGCAGCTTTTGCTGAAACACTTTCCCATCATTATCTTGATGCAGAAGTGGAAAACTCCTACTACACTGACCTCAACCCCCACTATGCAGATGCCCCAACGCCCTGGCTCTCTGCTCTGATCCAGTACTGTAACCAACACCCCTTGATCGAGGTGGGTCTTTCTGAAAACCAACCCCCCAACCCCTCCTCACCCTCTGCCATGGTGGGTTAAGCAGTTTCTGCTTCCCACCTGGTTAGTAGTTTGTTTTGCCGTTTTGAGTGTCGTGATCAGTACTGTCCATCCCCTGGTCGGCGTACCTCAAATAAATCGAAAAGATACCGTTCCATTGGCTTAGACTATTTGTTTCTGCCATATTGCCATTGGTTCTGGCAGAGTATGGTATTCTTAAATTTTCTATCACCTTAGTTCATGATGATTTACTTAATATTCATATAATGTTGACATCACTTATTGCCTTATTTAGAGACAATTCAATAATAATCCAATATTGCCTCATCTTAAGGCTAAAATAATAGTAACTAATAATCATGGTCGGTGGATTCTGGCCAATCCGCCATATCTATCCAGGGCTTATCAATCAGTCAAATCAGAATCTCAGCATTACCCCCCTTGACTGGACGATAATTCTATTGTTTATACGCCCAAAGGAACTTTTAATGCACTTATTTGATGATCAAACCACTTTCAGGATCCTTAATAGTGTAGGCGTCAACAACGGTCTACTCAATAACATTAAATAAACCAATCCAGATGCTGGATAATTTGTGCTTCTGACCAAACCTATGTTGGTCATAAAATAGACCAAATCTCCGCCTTGGAACTAAGCTAACTCACTATGACATTCCCAGTTGGTGTCCTGGTTCCTTATCTTTTTAGCTAGGATGAAGGAGTACGCTACTGTTTGCAACTTGATAAACGTGTCATCTAAATTAGTCAAGTAATGGTGGGGATCCATTCCACCAGTATCTTCTATTCAATTATAGAGTAATGCAGGAAGAGCAGGGTGTTTTTAATATAATAAATGAAAGGGACTCTTCCTCATGGCGGAATGATAGCTGATGTTGTAAGCAAAACGGTGCTAGACAGGAGGGAACTTCAAACAGAGGATCTATCCATTACCAGCTTCTGGAGTATGTTCAACAATGTCCCATTGACCCATTCGATCATCCCATTAAACTCAGGGTGGTATGGGGCTGTCAGAACCCTTCGGATGCCATCAGCTCATTCAGCTTTGAAAGGGTGTGCGAGGTGAAGTTGGTTTTGTTATCAGAAAGAATGAACTAAGGGAAGCCATGTCGCTAAATAATACATTCCATTACAAACTTGGCCACTGTGACTGCCCCAAATCCCATATTACCTGTGCTTCACCACCTGGTCAAGTGGTCTATTGCCACAAGAATGTACTTGGACCAGTTAGATCCCATTGGCAGAGGGGCAATGACATCAAGTGAAAACGTATGTCAATCAAAAATGTGGTTTAACTAAATAGTATGAAGTCTTCTGGCGGAATGACTTTTCCACTTGACACTGGTGTCAACAGGAAATGGTTTCAAGCACGTTGAAGTTCATTTTTTTCCAGTAATACTGAGGGCGTAACAATCAAAGCCTCTTGCGCATGCCCCATGTCTGACTGCTTTGTGGGCGCTCATGATAATGCTAGGTCATGCCGAGGGTTGCAGAAAGTTCACCATAGAATCGCCAATCCGCTTGTACAATTCCTCATTCTGTTGGAATGTACTCGCTTGTATCTCACTTAACACTTTTTATGACTTGGTGTGGTTTGTCATCATATTTCCCGCTGAGCATCTTATTGTACATCACATTGCTGAGATCTTCCACCATGGCAATAGTTGGCAATCTAGATAAGCAGTCAGCATTCTGATGTTTTGCTCCCAGTTGGTGGAGGATATCAAAGTCATACACCTGCAGTTTGAGGGCCCATCGAGCTAGACGCCCTTCAGGCTCCTTGAGGTTCTGCAAGCAGCGTAGTGACGTGTGATCCATTACAACTTTAAGCTTTACCCCATGCAAGTATACCCTAAATTTCTTTTATGCGTATATTACCACTAAGAGCTCCCACTCAGTCATGGTATACTTACGCTCATGGCGGTTCAAGCTTTTACTGAAGTACACAACGGGATTCTCCTCCCCATCATCATCTTTTTGGTAAAGGACCACCCCAGCAGCGGAAAGGGACACATCTGTCTGGACAATGAGCTCTTTACCAAAGTTTGGATAGCGTAACACCGGCGCACTGATCAACTCCATCCATAGTGTGTTAAAGGAGCATTGATGGCATTTCATCCACTCAAACACGGCATCCTTTTTTGTATACAAAACAATGGTTCCCCGATACGCTGAAATTAGGGATGAAGCGCTGATAGTAGCCAATTATTCCCAAAAATAACTATATGTCATGCTTACTGGTTGGTGTAGTCATTTTTTGAGTGGCCTCCACCTTGATTGGCTGTGATTCAGCCCCTTCAAGTCTACCACAAACCCCAGGTATTCCAGCTGGTCTTTGAAAAAGTTACATTTATGAGGTTCAATCTTGATGTTTGCCTCAGAAAGCCAGAGGAATACCTCTTCTAGATGATCAAGGTTCTTAGAAAAGGTTTGGTAGAAAACATTGATGTCATTGAGGTACACGAGGATGCATGACAACTTCATATCACCAGGGATGGTCTAGGGCTCGTTGAAACGTAGCTGGGGCGTTACATAACCCTTTAGGCATATGGGTCAGCTGGAAAAGCCCCTTGGATGTGATTATGGCGCCTTTCTCCTGTTCCTCCATGGGAAACTCAATTTGCCAGTAACTCAATATCAGATCCATTGCTGAAAAGTAGTGGGCTCCTCCTAACCGATCCAATACGTTATCAAGCCAAGGCAAGGGATAAGAGTCCTTCTTAGTGAGACTGTTGAGCTTCTGGTAGTCTATAACCACCCAGTTAATACCATCCTTTTTTTACAATCATAACGAGAAAAGCCCGCAGAAACTTGGATGGTTTGAGCATCCCTTGCTCCAATGACTTATCAATTTTCTCTGTAACAACTTCTTCAGCTGCCCTAGATTAGCGGATCAGCTGAGACCTGATGGAAGGATGATCCCCAGTGTCCAATTGATGTACCACGCCCAAAGCACACCATAAATCGTGGTCATTAATGGCAAAAATCTCCTTATACTTCTAAAATAAAGTTATTGTCTAATCTTTTTAGTACTTTGATAATCCTATTAAATTCTCCCGCAGTACCACTGTCATTACACTGGTATGCGGCTTGATGGTTAGACCAAATTCATCCAGAGACCCAAACTCATGAACCTAAAGGACCTCCTCAACTGGTATCAAGTGTAAATACGCCCCTATTTGGTGCCATCAGATTTTATTGGATAAATCTGGAGATTTGCTAACAAGGCCCAATCTCCCCATGGCCTAGAAGTATAATGCCTGGAGCCACATGAGGCTCAAGCTGCATTTTCTGGTCAGGCCAATGACATCCCATAGAGCCCAGCGGGCACTTCCACCTCTAACTCAGTTTTTACTATAACTTGGTGTCCAGAAGGAATGGCTATAGGTCCAGAAGCTCTGAGCGGCAGCCCTTGATGTTTCTATATTTGTTGGGAAGGGCCTGAGTCTTGCTCTTTAGTTGGTGATAGAAAACTAGTATCACCCCATCACTATATGCAAGGTTGATATAGCCCACGTGCACCATATCCTTTGGCACTCCGCTAGAAGTAAATTAAATTGGGATTCACTGTCCCAAAATTGCGAAGATCTCTGTGATCATATCAATGACAGCACCAAAGCGTCGCATGAAAGAAGTTACAATTAGCAGGTCAAAATTGTAGTTCAGAAGCATTATTTATGGGGCTACCATGAAAATTGACCCAAACTGCAAAGGTAGAGAACTGTACGCTCCTTCAGAGACTGTGATTTCTGCTCCAGCGGTCCCATAACCATTTGATGTTCCACATCAGGTTTCAACGTCAACTTCGCCACCAACTTGGTGGAAACTATGTTGATTGGGGGCCTGTACTTATTATAGCGCAAACTATTTTTTGCAACAAAAATATCACAGTATATACACTCAGGATAAGAAGAATACTGACTGTTTAATACGTGAACATTTATAGGATCTTATTTCCAAAGGAGCTTCATAATCCCTTCACTGACTTTAGGGCACCCTAGAACAATAGTGTCTAATGGAAGGGTGACGTTTACATCTTTCAGGGAAGGTGAATTTGCGGCTGGATTCAGCTTGCCTGAAGAATCTTGGTCAAACATTTGACAGGCATATGGCTTCGGCTGCTCCTGAGGTACTTCATCTTCAGTAGCCTTGGCTTGCGCCCATGTCAGTACGTTCACTCCTCTAACCTGTTGTTGGTTTAAAACCCCATCATGGTATCAAGGGATTTCCGCTGGATATACTATAATAGATTCAGGTGGGACGTTTTTGGGTGGGATAGTTGAGGTAGAGAGTCCTGTCTATACTCCTCTCCATCTTTTCCCTGGTAGTATTTATCCTGCTGTACGTAATGAACTCAACGGTTAGGGCAACTGCATGTAAGGTGATTAGGTTGACCTCATTCAAAACAATTAACCCCATAGGGTCCACATCCTTGGTTCTCATAAGAAGGCTTGAGCTGATAGTTTGATTGTTGACAATCAGCGTAACCAAGGCCCGGTCAAGAGATGATTGCTGACGCTTGGCATAACTAGGTTAAGGTTGGTAGTTGGGCTGCTGGTGATTTGTCATAATTAGGGCCAGAGTGGAAGTAAAAACGCTGGGGTAACTCAGCTGAGGGCGAGGCATGTGAATGTAATAAGGCTGGGTTACTAGGAGGACTTTGGTCAGGACAGGAGAATCCACCAGATAAGAAGATCTGGTGACAGTGGCGGTATGTTTCTACTCTGTATTGGGCGGATGGAAGGTAGAGGATAGACAGCACAGAAACTAAACAATTTTTAGTAAGGGTACATCATCGTCCAGGATTGGAGTCATGCCAATGTAAAGCTCACAGTATGGATTAACCGCAGAGATCATTGCAATGCACACTTCAGCTTCAACTAGAAAGCCTGCCCCAGTTAGCACATGAGATTCCGCAATAAAATGGTCAGAAAACGCTGTGAGGGTCTTATTATTCTGGAACCTAATAGTCAAGATTTCAGCCTTTTGTTGTGCCATTTTTGCGTTACCCCAAACTGCTGCAGCACAGTATTGTAAGTCTGGAGACCCATCCTCTTGAGTTGCACCGGGAAAAGATCCCTTATAGAAAATAGAATGGACCCAAACCCTGTGGAGACCTTGGCTCAACTGGGACTTATGCACGTGGTTGATAAACGTTGGGTAACCGTATTGTCCCCAAAAGATCCCTCCACAGTATCCCCTTTGGCTGCTTCTTCCCTTGTTGAAAGGATAAAAGAGGTTTGTAAAGAGATAATACAGGCCAGAAGTCACCAACAACACCCCCCCTCCACTGGCCTCTACCCCATCATCCCTAACTTCCTTAGAAAAAAAGAAAATTGGCATTAAAACTCAGGAAATGGTTCCTGTCTAAGGAAACTCAATCTGGAACATGAAATCTAAAATTCTGGGTCCAGGAAATCCAATCCAAGTCAAAAATCCATTTTTGAAATTTCTAAAAAAATCTTCTTGAAAATTTGTCAGAATTGACCCTGTAAGAGTCCAAAATGCATTTCCTTTGATCCAAGTAAATTCAATTAAATTTGGATCAGTGAGGATCCTTCCCTGGCAGATCAGGCAATTATGTTGCCAGAGCTTTTGTGACCTTTGCGTAAGATGTGTTATGACGCCCCAAGCCCAGGCTGAGTACCTATGAGTACATCAGCTGCAACTGTCCAAGAAAACACATCCATGACCCCCCTTTTCCCATTTCTCATATATATAACAACTGCTCTGGAAGGAGCAGTTGTCAGTCCATTTTCCCTCTTAAGTTTATAATAAAACTGATCTTTACCCAAAATTTTATCCACAGGCTCCGCCTCTTGCCAAACATACTTTTGCTTAACGCAGCAATTTATGCAGCAGTCTATGTTTTAGGGATGATGGTCATCAAGTGGGCTCTCCAAGCCATCGATCCAGTGACCTACAAAATGGTGATTGTGATGATCAAAGATTTTACCATGAGCATGCAACACCAATCCGCTGCTTCTGAAGAGTTTTCAGATCTGCTGAACTCTTTGCAACAATCTGATCCCCCTTCAACACCTGGTGGACAAGCTACAGGTCCGCCTCCCACTTTGTGAAGTAGTCAGAGAATTTAGACTAATTTGCCCCGCTGATATGCTTGTGGTTTGGCACAATTTGGGTAGAATGAGGCTGTCTCCACCAATTGCGATTCTCTGTTCAGAGGTGAGAAGTGGCCTTTATCATAACTATGAGGTAATAACCAGGCACTGGTCTATCTGGACCATCTTGTCAAGGGCCAATCTGACCCAAACCAGTTTGTAAATTGATCCGCCATATAGGTGATGTCCCTGACCCCTCAGTCCATCTCAAAACCCCTCAAAGGGTGCAAGGCAAAGCCCAAGGCCTCCCAACAGTCAATTTAATTTGATTTTCAAACCCAATCAGCATAAACAAAATTTTGAAATTTTAAATAAATTTTCAGTGTTTTCATTATGAAGAAACAAATCCAGATGGATTGGAAAAAGAACCCAAAGGTCACCAACTGAAAACCCAGGAGGATTGGTCATCCTAATTGCCTCTCCCACCCTAGGTAGATGCCCCAGCAAGACCTGCGGTTGTCCCCATTGCAGCCATTTAATTTTGCCATGGGGCTTTGATATGTTCTAAAATTTTTATTCCCCTCACAAGAATCATAGGGGATCCCTTCTACAACTGCTCAGAACTGCTATGACATTGGCATTCTGGGCTTTCCACTGGGTTTTTACACACCCAGATTAAAAGTCCAGTTTTATTTTTAATCAGCATATTCCATGACAAGTATCCTTTACTTATTGTATAAAAGAGCTTCTTGGAAGATAGCAGGTGACCTGATCGGCACTACTGACATCTAAGGTAGATATTAAAAGTTTAGCTTTATGACAATCTGAGGTGCCTTCTTCTGAAAACTAAAAACGTTTGAAGACTCCATGGATATTCCCATTGCAATCAAATGTAGGAAGCTTATCAATACAGACTTCCTCCTCCCGCTCATAACCATGACCTTTTGGGGCATACTGAGGAATGAATTGAGATACATAAGAGGTCTCTTGCTAAGGAGCCAAGCCAGTGGAGGTTGGGGTGTCTGCTGCTTCCAGAGGTAGCATGGGCCTCTGAGATGGGCAGCACTGCCATCACTTGTGGATATTGGCTCTCTGATTCATAACCATATTCAAGGCTGCCCTTATGAGTGTAGTAGCTCATTCCAGCATCATATTCTCCATCATACAATTCTCCCCATGCAGCTCCTTGTCTCTCGTCCTCTTCCCAATGAGGGTACTGGGAGGTTTTGTTTAATTTCCGCTTGTCACAATGCAGTCATTTGGTAGTGTCATCCAAGTGACTAGCAAGTTGCTTGTTTTGTTATCAAGAATTCGCATTTAGCTAAACTTGCTGTAAAGCTGGTGAATAACGTCTTTCCTCTCCTGAAGAAGCTCATCCAGATTTTTTAGCACATCATCTAAAGCAAGTTTGATTTCTGCATATTTGGATGGTTTAGTGTGCCATAAAGATTCCCTGTAAGAGCAGGCTGATGTGACAATGCCAGCGACTGGATATTTTTAATTTTTAGTGGATGATAAATGGGCCCCCTGTAGTGAGCACCACTGTTATGGTTTTTAGCAATATTTTTAAAATACGCTGTAAAGGTTGCAAGGTCAAACCCACCAAACAATGAATGGACAATGAGAGGATTGTTGGTCCTCTGAAAAGATTGAAGATATAATAAAAATATGAAGCAATTAGCTCTAACAGCAATATTATATTTAACTTAATGAAAGCAGATCCCTTATGTTTTTGCGCTCTCAATCTTAATAACAACCTTCTTCTTCAATCACCCCATCTTGCTTATATATAAGTGATTTTGGATGATACCGTTATCTTGGATTAGATTAAATGTTTCCGCCATATTTCAATTGGTTCTGGCAGATTATGATATTCTTAAACTCTCTATCACCTTATTTGAGGTGATTTACTCAAAATTAGTTGAATGTCAACATCGCCTTATTGCATTATTTGGAGGCAATCCAATAAAAACCCAATATCGCCTCATATCAAGGCGTTCAAATAAATTTAACTAATATCATGCTCAGCAGATTCTGGCCAGTCCATCGTATCTATCCAGGTCTTATTGTCCAGTCATATTACAATCTCAACACACATTCTTGACCGTTATAGGGCGAAGGGGTGAGACCAGTTACAAAGTTGCTGGTGAGAACTTCATAAGAATAGTGATTAGTCCTATGAAGTTGTGTAATTGCTTCTGCATTACTAAAGTGGACCAAGAGAAGATGGAATCTATCTTAGAAGGTGTATCAGACAATTGCCTTCTCAACTAAGTGAGAAGAATGGTTTAGGTGTGAATAGTCAAATTTTATTATAATGACCGCCACCCTCTCAACGGAATTATCTTACCTTGAGTAATCTTTTACTCCTCGCCTTCAACCAAATAGGCCAGCTCAAAGTACCCTTGTTACCTCTGACTCCCATCAGAATAGGCAAATTGAGTTGGAGGGTCGCACAAGCACTATCTCCAGTTCATTGCAGTTGTTTATGAAAACACCCCTTTTTAAAAACTTGAGGTGGTTTGAAGGTGAAGAAAATTCACAAAACATTCAAAAGCCGGTAGGATAGAGATTAGCCGCAATGAACTATTTTAAGAAGGATGATTGGGTGAAATATTTTAAACCCTTACCACATGGTTTTATCATACTCTCAGTAACTAATCATCTAGTTTTAAGACAAATATGAGTTAAAAAGATTTTACAAGCCCTGATAGCTCAATTCACCCTATTGTCAAAGCTGCGATGCCCCCACTATAATGAATCTGATATAATATTCCATTATTAGCCTTCAAATACCCCACATACTTGGAAAATTCACTATGTTAAACTATCGTTTAACACACCCAAGCACCTTATTGGGAATGATATATTTATAAAGTAATTTATAACTTTAAATATTTTAAGTGCAGCCAAATAATTTGGTACTCCCAAGCTCAATACATCTTCGAAATCTTGCTGAATTGGCTCCTACAATCAACTAGCTACCAAGATTCCAACAAAGTGGTGCTCACTACAGGGGCAACCTGTACACCACAAGCTTACTGTAAATAAAATGGAGGATGCTCCTGCTGCTAGCATCACTGGATGGGTAAAAGGTGGCGATGGTGCAGAAGAGGACTGAATAGATAGTTTACAACCATCGCCTTAGGAGAGGAACAGTTTGAACGTATCATTATACCAGAGTCCCAGCAGCTTACCTGGCCAGTGACTAAAGTAGTGAGGGACCTGATGCATGAAATATTGAACCCTGGAGACATTAATTCTCATGAAAGGGGTTCTTCTGTGGAGGAAAGTCTGATGTATCTCTATGAGATCCAAACCCTTCTGGACACCTAAAGCTAGCTTACCAACTTTACTACATATGTTCACAAGTTTTACCATCCCGCCATGTTCCACATGATTCACCTGTTAGATGCACATTATGGGGAGCTACAATGCCACTTGGGAAAATTTAATGCCTTTAGACTAACTTATGACAACCTGTACAATTTAGCCTCTGAACATATTGGAAAAGCAAAGCCTGGCATGGAAGCCAAATCATAAATTCATTATCCAGTTACATGAGCGGCTTACTACCATGTACACTAGCATAATAAAATATGTAGAAGAGTCCATGAAGATCTTCCATAATGAGTTGGACGTGTCCACTGCCAATACTTGATCTATACTTGAGGATTTTGATAAGGCACTTGAAAAGCACAAAGAGCAAACCTACTGCAAACTATTATCTCAAGTGACTACCACCCAACCGGGGGATAAACAATGTGTACCCCACTGTGGAGCAAAAACTGGCACAAGCCTTGTACCGCGTTAGGGAGCTTGAACGACGCCCTTTGCAATATCTTCTAGATCTACTCATGCTTTAGAGGCCAAAGTTGCACAGCTGGACAAAGAGTTGCAGCTCAAGGCCTCTTTTTAGAATACAAAGTACTTAGCTCGATGGGTTAGTGACTGTGAAAAGGAATCTCAGGTGATCAAGATCTCCCTAGAAGGACCTGAATAGTTGAAGGATGTGTATTCTCGGTTAGCGCAGGTTGAGAGTAATTATGAAAAGGTCAAAGTTGAATTACGTTCCATAGGCTCTCACCTACCTGAAGATGAGGCTGTAAGCAGATGAAAGAGGAGCTGAAAAAGCGTGTTGAGGCGGTGGAAGTTGACCAATTAAACCCAAGTTCCACTTGTGTCTAAAATCCGCTTTAAAGTTAAGGAGCTTAAGAGACGAATTGATGAACTTAAAACTCATAAGCTGGCGATAAAAGCTAGACTGGCTCTATGTAAATCCGCTTCCCAAAAGCCCTTTGCAGCTATGAAAATCAGGCTTGACGCTATCCAAGAGTAAATTGATTGGATCTCTCAATATTTTAATTAGTTGAACATTCACTCAGAACAACGGGGCATGATCCTCCTGCTGTCCATTCCATCACAAAGAGTGACTTTGTCTCATTTAAACCAACCTTCAAGGATAAGCCTCCCTGGCAAGGGTAGCTGTTAAGAAAATGACAGAAAAAGTTTAGACTGGCCTGCCAGTCAGGATGCGTGAGCACCCAAAAAGCAAGCCAGAATGCCAGAGGCATTGCCGCATGTATGACGTTGTATGGAGCCATGAATTAGAAAATGATAACTTGTTGGTGTAGAACAATTGTGAAAAAAAACCTGAAAACGAACCAGATGAAAACAAACCCAGATACTGGGGGTCTTGCTGCAGGGGATGGTACCACAGGTATAGTTTCTACAAGGTCACCAATGGGTGGGTTCAATTCAAATGAAGAGACAAGGGGGCGGATCCTTGCTTGGAAATGGTGGATGTAAGGCCACAAGATCCCAATATATTGATGGCGGATAGTCACAATAAGGTGACTAAATTTCCAGAAGTATCTTGATCGTTGAATCCAGTTGACGATGGTGGGAGTTATTGTCATCATCAAAAAATGTAAAGCCCATTTAATGTAGGGACTGACAGGCCACCAGGGTAATGCCATCGGGACTTTGGCAAGAAGGATATCAATAAAGTAAAGTTGATAGGATAAGGCAGAAATTTATTGAAATAAAAGAAAAGAAAATCGACCAACAATTTTATCAGTACAATGCAACTGATTTAATAGTGTTTGATTGATGTGAGAACAAGAAGGATCAGGTCCTTAAGTTTGAACTAACTGGCGAATTTTTTGGGAAAGGGGGTAGATAATCTCAATGGGAACTGACATCAAAGGATTTGGTGGAAGGCCGAGTTGCTGTTGGTTCAACCTTGAATGTCTGAACCGAGGATTGACTGCATTTACATTGGTTGGCATGATGGCATCTGGCCCAACGAGCAATGGGAATTCCCCAGGGCCACCACATGTAGGGGTGGTCCCAATTGGTTAGAAATGGGTTCAGGATGCCCAACCCACCTGTGCCCAGTTGCTTGGCCGTTCATTCAGTCAAAAGATTTACGCCAGCTGCAACTCCTGTTTTGCCAGATAGGGGCTTCAAACTGTCATCAATGGTTTCCAATGATACTATCTACAAGTCAGGGATCATCCCAATGATTTTAAGAGGGGGTTAGATTCAGCTATTGTACTGCTGGTTGAATCAAAACCATTAGTGATTCTGGCCAATATTTCAATCTTTACCCCTTTTTGACTATGCAGTTTCCTATTGTCAGGCTTGATTACCATCAGTTTTGGACCAATTGACTTCACTTGGTGATCTAGGCGCAGATTTTCTTAATCTGGCGGACAAGTTCATCTGAGGTGAGCGTGGGTACTGGGGGAGGAATCTGAAGAGGGAGAGCTGTTACCCAGCGCTTGTCTACCATGTGGGATGAGGTCACCCTGGGTGATGAGGGGTACAACTGCCCTCTTCAGACCCTTTTTATTTGAAATGGGAAGATTGCCCAATCCACGCACAGGGGACGTTCCACTGGACTTACAGTAGCATTTCTTTGTTCCTCTACATTTTTAAATTTGGCCATGGAAGGGGCGACTGACCACCAGAAGGTCAAGCATATCATCTTCTGTTTAAGTCGCATAGCCTAAGAAGTGATGTTGCCTCATATGGATGCTCTCAGAACTTGGACGGAGGTTGAGGAGTCTCATTAACGAGTTTGTCTCAAAACAGAGCTTAAGAATACAAAATCAGGCCTTCATGTGCATCATCATAAAAGGAGAGTCAGTTGCTACCTTCACTGAATGGTTCTACAATGAAGCATAGATGCTGTTAATATCTAAGATCTTGACTTTAAACCATGCTGTTGAGGTCATCCTAACTGGGCTGGCGTCTCACCCTTCTCTGGCGATGAACATCACCTCATTGAAACGCTATTTCAAGAACATTCATCATATAAAAGAGGCGCTTAAAGATGTTGCTGACTTCACTAAACTCGAGGCTTCAGGTCGAGTTATGTCCAGACCTCGAGTTCTGGACATTGAGGATCAAAAGTCCAAACCCCTGAGTCCTGGCCATTGAAGACCAAAAGGCTAACCCACAGGTTCTGTCCATTGAATATCAAAAGCCAAAAGTCAAGCGACTGAACGCCCCAAGTATGTCTACTGCAATAAGGTAAGACATTATGACACTATGCGTTAAATAATAAAGCTGACATTGAGGATCAGGGAAAAGAGATGTCAGCGTAGGAACAAGCACCCCTATTTCTGACTAATCTAACGTCCCTGAGACCCCACGTCTATTGCTCTATTGTCATATGTTGATAAATCCCTGGTAATGAATCTGAAGGGTTATTATGATTTTTGGATACCATGTTTTAGGAGCAACCACAGAAGTTGAGGTTCATGATTTGTTAAATGCTGGAGGAGTAAATGATGCCACCATACCCGAGGAAACTTACCTCTGCCAAGTTATAGGGTGCCTGAAGATATTGACACTGTCAGGGATGCTGACCAATACTTTACCTGGTTGATTTGACCTCTTCAGCGAGTTCATACCTTGAAATACATCCTGGAGAAAAATCATGAGACAGCGCGAAAACTGGCCACCACTTTTCGGCTTAAGGAGGTCCTAGCTCTATCTCCTAACTTTGGTGGAACCAAAATCATGGTGAGGCCATTATTAAATGAGTCCGGGTTATGGCCATATTAGACATAATCCCTAATAAATATTATCCCTTAAGGACATCAAAAATAAAAAGCTGGCGCCTGACTTGGAGTACACCCAAGAGCTTAAACTGCGAGTCCTAATAACACTTGTGAATTAAGGGTTTACTCCTCTTTCCTTATTTGAATTGGAAAGCTTATCTTATTAGTCCATAAGTGCCTTGGACAACAACACTTACAATATGTTTATAGGCACTCAGTTCATGAATGAGTATGACGGATAATAAACATGAAGCAAGGGTTTCTCTCCATGCTCAATTATGAGGCTCCTTTTAGTTTTACCAAATAAAGATCCTGGTAAGAATAAATATACTTGCCTAGCTGAGTACCCTTCTTCTTTATTTTTGCAATATACCACTTCTGGGTGAAATCTAAAATTTTTTCTTAATTAAGTGGACGCCCTGAATGATCCTTTTTACGCTTCAGAAGTGGTGATTAAGCCTAATGAACAACGATTGGTTGAAACCAGGATTACGTTGCAATTCACCCAAAACTGCTTATTGCATATACTAATTATCAATGGAGTTGTCACTCTGGAGCCTTTGGTATTGCCTGGGATACTAGACCCCGCCTACCAGCGTCCTATCAATATCATATTAAGGAATCTCACTTAACAAGGAAATTATCGTGAAAAAACATCAAGAGATAGGAAATGGACATGCTCTCTATTGAGGATATTGAAAGGTTCACTTCTTCAGTTCTTTGTTAGATATGGGCTTACCTAAGGACAAATTGCTATATACTTTGCCCAACGTAAGTATTTCAGATGAACTAAGCCCAGATGAGCTTGAAAAATTAAACTTTTTAAGAATCCTACAGTGACATGTTTTCTAAATCTAATACCAACTATGGGTATATGAAGGATTGGAATCACTATTTTGATGTTGGTGATGTCCGTCCTATCTGGTACAGGCCTTATTGAAAGTTAAAAGTTGAAGTGCAGCAAATGAGGACCAAGCTCAAGCAGTTACTAGACGCGGGATTACTAGTAACTTCTTCAAGCCCTTGATCTTCATCTCTTTTGTTTATAAAAAAGAAAATGGAGGTCATTGGGTAGTTATGGACTACCGCAAATAAACAACCTCCTGAAAATTGATAGTTATCCTATCTCCTGCATTGATGACGCCCTAAAAAAACTCTCTGGGTCTTACTTCTTTTCTGCTATGGACTTGGCTAGCGAACACTGGCAGATGGACCTCTCCCCACAAGATCAGGAGGATGCGCATTTATTTTCAGTGAAGGCCTATTTCAACCCACCAAACTACCATAGGTGTTTTGTAACGTGCCTGCAACATTAAAGCAAGCAATGTGTCACTTCTTACAAGATCTCAGGTTAAGTTGTTTCATAGTCTATCTCAATAATACCAGGTGTTTTATAAGACCTTTAATAAATATCTTACTCACCTGAAGTAAGTTTTTCAACGCCTACGTGAGTCTAACATTAAGTTAAAGCCCTCCAAGTGTACTTTTTTCTAAAAAGAAATAAGATTTCCTTGAACATGTTATCTCTCACGAGGGAATCCAACTTTTACAAGGTAAGGTTGAAGAGATATCAGAAAATATATACACATAAAGATCTACGTGATATTCATCTGTCTCAGGGAAAGATGGGGTATTACCATCAGTTCAAACCTAAGTTCGCCCAGCTCAGTGAGCCCCTTGTCCGCCTAATGATCTAGAACACCACTTTCCTTTGGGGTTCTAAACAGAAGGCCGCCTTTGAAACTCTGAAGCAATTACTACAAGAACGTCAAATCCTGCGGCACTCAGACTATTTTTAATCGTTCATCTTGTCTATTGATGCCTCGGATTGTGCTGTTGGGGCCATCTTGGCTCAATTGGATGAAACGGCGTATATCATCCCATATTATACTTTAGCAAGAAGCGTACAAAGGCTGAACTCAACCATAGCGTCACTGAAAAAAAGTGCCTTGCTGAACTTCTTAATGTGAAACACTACCGCTTCTTCCTGTATAGAACTACCTTCACTGTGGCTACTGACCACATATCCCTGAAATGATTACAAAACATGAAGAATCCTACTGGACATTTAGGCTCGTTAAACTTAAAACTTCATTATTATGACATGAAGATTGAACACTGCGCTGGAACTTGACATATGAATGTTGATGATTTACCTGGTTTTCGGTCCTTCATTTGAATAACAATGAAGCCAAGAGGTTGTATAACCTCTTAATGACATCTGACGATTGAGAGGATAAGGATGCGTTATTACAGAAAATGCTAACCCAACTCTCCAACAACACTTAGTTGGAGAGCGGGAAGTTGTATAAACAGGTGAAGGAAAAGTGGTTGCCCTAACTACGACCCTCAGAACGTGTAACTGCTGTCCTGGAGGATCACTCTACCCTAGGCCATGGTGGAGTGAGGAAAACCTATGAGTGGTTTAGGGATTAATACTATTTAGAGGAAAATTATAGAAACCTTTTTTTTGAAGTCCTAGAAGCCTGCCTAACTTTTAGAAAGCAATCCAGTTTTAAGACTAAATACCAATATCACCATATTACCCCTCAACAGCCATTTCACACAATAAGCCTAGATGTGGTAGGTTCCTACTCCATACTACTGGTGGGAATAGATATATCCTAGTAGGAATTGATCATTTTACTAAGTGGATTAGTGCCGTGGCTCTCCCAGACCAAATTGAAAAGCAACTGTAACTTTTCTGCATCAATATAAATTCACTCTCCATGACTGCCACCAGGTGTTACTCTGTGACAATGTGAAAAACTTCACTCCAGAGTAGCCAAGATCCTGGCTACCTCCATGGGAGCTCAACAACTCTTCTAGTCACCTTATAATCCCTTTACAAATGGAACTGTGGAGAGAGCAAATGGAACTTTGGTTCTATTTTATGATAATGGCCACTTCAGACCCGTTGCACTGGTAGCAATTCATGCCTGATTCCCTTATAGCCTACTGGATTAGTCATCACTGGATACTGAAAATGTCCCTTTTCTGCATATTATATGATCAAAAACCCGGGGTTCTTCACTCTTAGCTAGAAGTCTTTTCTGCCAGAGTTGACGATCATGACAAAGCCATGAGAAGATTGGCTCAGAACATCATTCAGCTTCAAAATGAGGCTATGACTAATATAGCTATAACCATTACCAAAGAGGGCAAGCTGTCAATGAGCTCTGGCCCCCTTTATCTTCCTTATAAGTGCCTCTATGGTCTTGTATTACCACAACCGTTTCACCCCTAGAAGCGGCAAGTTTGGATCAATTTTTGGGATGACTTTTCGTCATCACCTACAAGAGGCGCGTGAGTATTCTATTAAGTCTCTGGATATATGAATCATTAAAACCTGAGTACATGGACGCTTCATAAGCCCCTATTTCTCCCCCATCAAACTTAAAGGGGGTAATGTCATACAATTGCCTTCTTAACTAAAGGAGAAGAATGGTTTAGGTGTAAATAGTCCAAATTTTACTAATAATTGATGCAGATAATTATAAGTCCAAAAATTTAGTAAATGGTGTTTCAGTTCAAAAAAAGGAGGAAAATGAGGACAAAATTGGCCAAAAGACCCTGGCCAATTCTCGGTGGAATCTCATGAATTGGAGCAATAAATTTAGTAATAATATTCTCGGCCCATTACCACAAAGTCAAATAATTAAATTGCGCCATTTATGCAGCAATTTCAAGAGAGCCTATCGGAGGCTCATCCCCAGGCCACCAATAATTTAGTGCAGCCTACCCCATTGAGGCCAGCTCCTTTTATAGGGTCAGAAGAGGTCCTGCAAGGTAAATGTATTTTTATGCCAACTGATTGGGTAAAATTTATTAAACTTGTAACCTCACAATAATATCCTACCAGCAATTGACTTTCCTCTGGCCATTTTGTTAAATGAAGCGAGTTTTCTGAGATCTGATAGGTCAAATCACAATATTTCCTAATTTGGACTTTACTAGGCAATCCAAACTTTGAGCCTCACCAATTTAAATTTTAAATTTTATTTGAGGTGGGCCAACCTGGGATGATACCACACCGAGCCTCACCAATTTAAATACTATGTATCGACTTATTAAGAGGGTTTTCTTTTCTTACCTTGTGATTTTTAGAAAACACCTTAAAACCTACTTTTATTATACAAATTTCATGTATTTTTATTTTAACTATTGGTGACAATTCCCCCTTTAATTATTTCAACAGTAGAGATTAATTTCCTCCTGTAATATTGTTGACCTCTGAGACAAATTAGCACCAGCGAGCATAAATCCTTCCAGAGTTCAACAAAGGCCACCATTCTCACAACAAAATGGTCTAACCTGGAGTGATCTTTTTACTCCTCGCCTTCAGCCAAATAGACTGGATCAAGTTGTACTTGTTACCTCTTACCCCTGGCAGAATAGCCCACCAGAGTTAGAGGGTCGCCCAAGCACTATCTCCAGTTCATTGCTGTTGTCTATGATAAAACCTTTCCTTTATATAGGCTTGAGGGGGTTTTAAAGGTGAAGAACTTTTACATGCCAATCAAAAGATAAAGCAGTCAAAAATTGGCTGCAATGAAACTGTTTCTAAGAGGGATTATTGGGTGAAATATATTAAATCCTTACCGCATGGTTTTATCATACCTGCAGTGGACTAATCATCTAGTGTTAAGAAAAATTGAGGCGAAAAGATTTTTATAAGCTCTGATAGGTCAGTTCACCCTCTTGTCAAAGTTGCGATGCCCTCACTATAATGAATCTCATACAATACACCATTATTAGCCATCAAATACATCAAATAATAGGAGAATGCACTATAATAAACTATCATTTAACACAC
This sequence comes from Massospora cicadina, assembly GCA_022478985.1. Lineage (NCBI taxonomy): Eukaryota > Fungi > Entomophthoromycota > Entomophthoromycetes > Entomophthorales > Entomophthoraceae > Massospora > Massospora cicadina. The sequence continues at coordinate 287,133 of JAKSZP010003975.1, forward strand.
CCAAGCACATTATTGGGAATAGTATACTTATAAAGTATTTTGTAGGTTACATATTGTAAACTATAAAATACTTTGACATCCACAAGTTTGATGCGTTGTTCAAATCCACCTAAATTGGAACCTGAAATCAACTAGTTACCAGGATTCCAAACAAGGTGATAACATGACCATCTTTTGATACCAAATTATTCATGATTTGAACTTAATCTTTATAGGTCTCACATATTGTGGATTAGCAACTAAACCAGACCTTTGGAGTGCTGCTGCCACGACCACCAAATCCTTACCATGCTGTTCAGTATTGAGTGAATGGATTAAAATGTTGTCAACGTGGGCCAATGCGCAAGAGAACCAGAGATCCCCAGAGCATCATCAAAGGGGCGCTGAAAAACAGCTGGTGCGTTTTTAAACCAAATGCCATGACTTTTAACAGCTAAATTAAATACTGGTGATTATTGCTGTCAGCCACTTTTGGCCAGACGTGACCCACACTTGATATAAGCTTTCATTAAGTCAAGTTTAGAAAAACTTAGTTTTTTTAAAATTGCCTATGTAATTGTTGCCTCAAGGGTAGATGGTATGGACAGGGGACCATAAAATTATTCAGATGTCTATAATCCACGTAAGGTCCTAGGGTGCCATCAGGATTCTTCATGAAAGCTACTGGAGATGATAAGGAGAGATTCACAAAATTACTCACCACTTATTCACCATACCATTATAACAAGACTTTAGCTTGTTCTTCCTCAGCCATGTAGAGATGTATAAGGAAGTTGATTTTGATGAAGGCAACCATCATTTGGAAACTCAGCTCAAATTCTGAGCGATTTGGCAGTTCATTAGCACCTTCCACATCAACACTGATTGAATTGTGCAAGCATAAAAGGCAAAGTAAGTAACTCAATTACAACATCATAAGAGGAGTATTTAACTGTTGCCGCCTCTACATACTCTGTTGCTAGCGTGAGTTGGAGGAAAATTTTACCTGGATTAGAATCAGAGGTGACAGCTATCTTGTTTCACTTTAAATCAATACTCACTGACTGGTAGCGCCACCATAATACAACAAAAGGCAATGGGTATAATTAATCTGATATTGCCGAGAAGTTTACCATGATTGTATGCTATTGAGCAATAAAACGCATAGACTTGTACAGAGAAAGTGTGAGCATGGCATATAAGACACCAAAGTGATAGGAAAACCTGGAATAACTTCAAGATATCGTGCCTGAATGATTTAAAGGTCAAAAATACTTCCCTGTGGCTACAATGTCCTTTATAACAGTTACTGATGCCTTGCATTGTTCTACTATAATATGACGGGGAAGCAAAGATAAGCACAAACTTAATCAAATTATAGAGAAAAATGATAGTTGGACCTGACTTTTTGACTTTTGGGCTCTTCCAGTTATTACAGTTTCTGTTTATAGACTAGTGGGCAAACTGCTGCCCAAGCACATGGAGAGAAATAGATCAAGGTCTGCATGGTCTGATAAGGAGCGTACCTCTGAAATGTATTTGTAAACTGGGTCTACGCGGTGTTGTTCTTCAAATTGATGAACCAGTAAGATTTAATTATGTGAGATCTCTGGATTCTCAGGGTCTACAGGTATTGCAACAATTTTTAAAGATTCATTAGTGAAGTTATCTTGTTTTTGGAATTATTTTTTAAGAATATTTAAAATTTTAGAAATTGGAAATACTTTGAATGGACAGAGGGGGTGAAACTTGGTTTTGAGTATACATAGTAAGTGAAGATAGATAGTGGTCCCTCAGAGCAGCAAGCTCTGGGGTAACTCTCTTAAGTATACAGTGGCACAGGTGTAATCCGGTGGAAGATAAGATGTTATGCAGCTTTTATCAAGGTTTCACATACCCCACATGACATGGAAGCCTGAAGAAAGCTAATTAAACTTTGGTGGTTAGCTGTAAGTCCCTGATGTCACAATCTGACTAATGTCAGATTGTGACATATATGTTTTGAATAGAAATTCACCTTGAGTTCCTACCTCTTTGGATCTTGTAATAACTCCAATCAGTGCACAATGCTGGTTTGATCAGTTATGCCCAACCGTTTTTTTAGTACTAGATGGTCCTGCCCAACCGTTTATCATATTAAAAGCTTTATCTCATGCGTAGCAGTAAATTCTTCTGACCTTATGCTCATTTTCCCCACTATGAATCTTGATCTCACCAAGGCTATGTATAAAAGCCTCCCCAGATCAAATAGAACCCCATCATTTAAAAATAAAGTTTTTGGGGTGCAATTATCAGAAAAATTTTATTTACAAAAATAAACTTGTCTCAGTTCTAACTCAGAATTTCACTTTATCAGATTTTCAATCTCTACCACATTTTGGGTCAATGTAGTGGGCTTCACCCCATTAAGTTTCAATGATCTTTTTTTGCCGCCCGCTGATATATTAAGTCCAAAACACATATGCTTCCAGGGTGTCCACTGCGCTCCAACCTCCCTTCCTGTCCTCAGTTGGGCTTCATGCACCTATAACGCCATCAGCTCTCCAGTGCCCCATAACGCATGCCTTCTGTTGAGCCTACTATTCATTCTTTGTGGAAGTGTCCACAGTTGCAGTGAGCAGCTCTCTGATGACTTCCACCACCAGTGTCCCTGGGTTGCTAAAGTACTTTCAAGGTTCCTTAGTTTGTGGACCTGGCACATTTGCCCTACAGCTGTCATTCACTTCTTACATCACCCCACTGATGCCCGCCAATGGCTCCATCCTACATGGTGATGTCATAAACCAAGATTAGTTGAATGCGACATTTTTGGTTTATATGTGACTTGATTGAGTTCCTACCTTTCAGAAAATTGTTTTTCTGGCGACAGTGGGCTATGCTGCGTGGCAGGCCAACCAGTATGAAGACTGGCTTACCCTTGCCGTTTTGCCTTAGGTGATAGGGCCAGCAGCTTTGGCTGATCCTTTGGCATGTCACCCACGCCATTTTGGAATCCCACAGCCTAAACCCCAACCAATAAGAATAAACTTAAACTTAAATCAATATGAAGATTAGGCAAAGGGAGATCTTTATTGAGAGGGAAGCACCAAGTATTTATATGTACAAAAGGGCTACTGCTACCATTGCTGTCTTATCAGCCCATCGCTGGTTCTTCCAGAAAATTACACACACTCTTCTCACTGTGCTTCTCTCATCCCTAGTGTCAACTCTCTCGTTTCATCCGTCCTGATGTCCAAATATTAGCTTTGGCTTTATCCTTAGCCTTTAATCGCCAGTAAGCCATATAATTGATATTATAAATATATCAAATTGGTATTTGACTTAGTAATTATACACCAGAAACATTTTTGGTCGCTCAGGTCACTTGGAATATCTTGGCTTCCTGCTGTCAACTCGTTTCAACTCTCTTTGTTGATTATTCAGGGAATCACCTATATCAGGTGATAGTAAATTTAATATATGAGGCGCTGAAAACTACCTCAGCCACCTTGAACATTGGATTTTCAGTTTCTGCTGAAAATACTTAAAGAATTTAATGTATCATCCATGGCTACTAGTTGCCAGTGATCCATATACTAATTTGTGGCCATTGATTGGCCCTGATCAAACCTAACTTCCAATCTTGGCGTAATATTTGGTTTGTCTCAACCCAAACTGGGGAGAAAATACCCATCAATCACCTAAAAACCACAAATTTCAGTCAATGATCTTTCTGCCAGGATTGGCCATTCCATCCAAACTACAATTTAATCTTTGTAGGAAAGCACCTGGTTAAAATTCTGACACTACCTCTATGGAGCTTTCTGGTCCCATTGGTGCATGATGCCAGGCCAATCAGATACAGCTGACTGTTTATCAGATCAAATAGTTTTAATATGATGGTGCAGCAGGAATATTGCTGATCCTCGGCTAATTTCCCCCTTATGCATCTTGATTATACCTATTTTAAGTATAAAAGCTTCCCTAATTAAAGAGAACCCCCCTCTCTGTCTTCTATTATTTTATAGGCTTCATTTTTACAGCCCATTTTTTATTTCAATAGAGACGTCTCAGTTTCACTTAAGATTTTACATTTATTTGGCTTCTCCAATTCCTACCAGTTTTTTAAAATTTATAGCAGGCTTCAGCCCATTACACCCAAACAATAAAAACCTGTATTTCTAAAGTGGATCTCTCGCTCAGGCGGTGCTAATTCTAAAGGGTTGAGCCACTTGCAATAAGTCATTTATCTGATCACAGGGTGCATCACCAGGAAATTCAGAGGGTCTTGTTTTTAGTTATGTAGGATCTTTACTCATGATTCCAATCATGTCCAACCATGTTGAGCTTTAGAAATATTCTTAACTATGGTTGTCACTAAGAACATTGGAACTTCTATCAACCTCTTCAGACAACAATAAGCTAATTCTGAACCTTAACATTAATTCTTATATATTTGGCATTGTCAGCACCAAATAAATAATAAAGGTACTTTATGTGCAAGAAGTTACTTGTTTAATAGATATGGAAAGTATATATAGTAATATGTGTAATCAAGATGCTTAAAGTAGAACTTGATTTATGCCAAAATAAATTTATTCTTATAAGGAGAATTTATATTTGTTTTTATGTTTCAGAGTTGGCGGAGCCCAATTATCCAACTCTTTCTGATCTTCTGGGCTACCTGCAAGTTTTATTGCAGAACTTAATTATATTTGTTTTCGCATGGCTGCTGTTCTGAGCCAAACTGTGACTCCTGTGGTTTCCATGGTTATTTTAGCTCTTGCAGATGCTTAGGTATATTTTGGTCATTACAATTAATTGTTGTTTAAAATATTGCTTTCTATTTTGATAATATTCTCTTGTGGGGTCATACAAAATGAAAAATCTCTATTCAGAAGGTGTTTAATTAAGTTTGTATAAAATTGGTAACAGAACCTAAAGGTAATAATGGGGTCCTTGGGCAACATTTGTGACTTAATGATCAAAATTTTTTGACTGGTATACTTACTGGTGCATCCTCTGATGCCATGGTGACCAGTTTTTACATTATTACGGTGGTCAGGGGGTATTATAATGCCTTCTTTATCAGGAATTTTAAACCGATTGAATACTATAAAAAAAGGATTAAAATTTAATAGAAAATGGTTGTTTGTTATATAAAATAAAGCTAGATTGTTATTATAGCCAGCTATATTAGTAATGACATTGATACTATTCAATTGGGTTGTTTCTACAAGGTTCTTTCCATAAAGCGAGAGCTCATCCATTTACTTGAGCCTTTCTCAACATTACCCTCCCCCAAGATAAAGCCTAGGGAAAGGCGCCAGGTGCTTCACATGACATAATTGTATGTGGTATGTGTGGCATCATCCTTGATAGAGTATTTGGTTCCTCTTCTCATGATAATAGTTGCAGGCCAGTCTAGATGTCCTGTAACTTATCAGGTTGTCCTCTGCATATATTAGAACATCACTTTATGCTCCACCTCAAATATGGCAACTTAGGTCTTTGGTCACTCTTTTTGGTACTCTACTTAAGTGAATACATAATTTTGCTAATGTTCATTGAGTCTTAACAAAAACCTCCGCTCTGTCATGGATTAATGACATAATTGAGGGCATCAATTGTTATGACAAGGCTGGACGTCATGAGTCCAAAAAGGTCAAGTTTCAAGGCCTTCCTGACTTAAAATATACCCTGGATCAACGCTGGGTACGTGCAAGATATTCCCAGATTGGTCCTGGGGATGTGCGTGATGCTCCTCCCATCGTTACATCCAGGGCGTTAAAACGCACCAACTACATTACAAAGGGAGACGGTTCATTATGATTGATTGGAGAATGTGGTTTTGGCACCAGTTCCATTTACTATTATTTTGAATTTGGGTAGGATTCAGTTACATTTAATTAAACTAGTTTGGACTATTTTGAGTTATAGTACCCTGTTGGATGGTACTGTGCGCTTATTGGTTTATTTGGGCTTAGTACCGGCCCCACAAATTGATGACTCCCCACACAGTGTTTAATTATGTTATTTTGAAACTAACTTTCCTCAATGGTCATCTGGTTAATAAAAACCCCGTTTGTTTTATTTTGTCTATGTGCATTTATCTAGTCCTGTTTGCTGACTCCAAGAGGTCTAAGCTAACCAAATGCGTTCCGCCCTTTCTTGGGCCCTTATTTGCACAGTCCTTCTGGGTGGTACTGTTTACCAATTATCTAGTGGAGGGCTCCGTAGCAGTGTGGTGGGCCCTCGTCCCCACCTCTACTAGAACTAAAGCGTTACAGACACGCTCCTAACACGCTTACTCTTTTGTGGTATCTGCTGAGGGTAGATTCTTCCTATCAACTCCAACACTGGTGATAATAAGCTGAGTAGCGCTTCTTCTCTTCCATATAGCGCTTTAAATGGCGACATGTTAATATTTATGTAGTACCTCAAACAGTAAGAAAACAGGGCTTATGCAACAAGATGCCCAACTTTAATATGTAGTTGGATGCAATCTTCTATTAGATTGCAGCGTGAGTTCCATTCAACATTTCCACGTTTCCATTTTTTATGGTTTTTATAACATTGTAAACTTCCACTTGACTCCCACTAAATTTATTGGGTGTCTCACATCATTTGAGATGAAGTTCCAACATAATCAGAAAGTAGTATCTAAGGGAATCCATGTTGAGTAATAATCTGATTGCATAGAAAAATTCAGTAACCCTTGAGGTAAACGATTTGACTGAGATTGCTTTTACTCACTTTGTGAAATGATTTTTTGCAACAATAATAAACTGATTCCCACTGAATGACTTCAGAAATGGTCTTACAATTTCAATGGAGATGTTATAGGAGGGCTCTTGGAGGGGTCGCTGAATTTGAACTTCTTAAGGAGTGGTTTTTCTGACACATTCAATAAAGAGCTTTAGAGCCTGACTGATATCGTCCAGCACTTCCTCCCAGTAAAATCTCTCCTTAAGATACTGGTAGGTCTTCTGTAGCCTTTCGTGGCCTAATTGACAGTGTCCTTCCATATTTATTGCCACTTGGCTGCGAAGTTTCACATAAAGTAACCATTTATTCTGTACTAGTATATGTAGATGTACTTATCTGAACCTAGTTGCTTATGCAAGTGAATCAGAATCTTTTTTACAGCATCGTCTTGTTCTTATCTTTACTCCTATAGTATTCCATTTAATCTGTTAATCCTATCACTATTGTGGGCTTTTTAAAGATAAAAATAGTAATTGTGACAAACCTTCCACATTCAGGTGCTTCTATCATGCCTGTGCAAAATTTATAATAAAACCTTGCAGCAGAATGACCTATCTTACAAATCTTCTATCTGGAGCTTTCATTTTTGTTAACCATTTCAGTGAGGCGTGATCCATAAATATCTTGAAGTATATGCTGTAAATGTAAATTTAGAAGTGAAATACAGCACTGATCATAAATAGCCACTTGATCTATGACAGTGTAATTGCGCTCTTCACTGGTAAATGTTTTAGAGTAGAGATCTATAGGGTGATCTGCACCTTCTTTGTCTGACTGGGTTAAGGTGGCGCCAATACCCACATTTCTGGCTTCTATATATATGTAAAAAGTCTCTACCAAGTCTGGGTTTATCAGATTTAGGGCTTTTATTAGCTTCTGAATCTTATAGTTGAAGGCATCTTCCTGCCCTTATTCCCAGTTGAAAAGTACTCTTTTATTAAAAAAACGCATGTGTAAGACCTGGGGAGCACCCTCTGCGCCTCAACCATAAAGAGTTTTCATTTTACACAAAAAAGGGTAAAGAAGGTGGACATTCCGCTCATGGCCCAGGACGATTCAGCCCATGTGGTGGACAAGAGGTGGGTGATGGCGTATCCCCTCAAGGTTACCCCTTCCTCCATGCCATACTACCCAAGAGTTGGTGCAGCAAATTGGGGGTAAGTGTTTGGAGAAGGCGGCAGTAAGAAGCCACCGCCAGTGGGATAGTGGTGGTTATCCTTCTTCCTTAACAAATCTTGGGTCCCAATGAGGGGAACATTATTAGTGATAAATTGAGTCCTAGTGCAATCGAATTATCTGTGGTACAATCAAGTCTAAAACTGACAATGTGTTTCCCTTCTGCTAGAAAAGGTGAGCACAACCCCAATGGGGTTAGGCATAGTAAATCCTTTTACCACCTGTTGGGACCTCCCATATGTGTTCTGGCCATGGGCGCACCCAGTTGCCTGCTGGACAAAGTTTCACAGATCCACCAATAAGAATCATACTGGGAGAGAAAATTTTGTGGCAAAATTTGAGCGAAAGTCAGCTAACTAGAATGAGATCAATTCAGCGTTAAAGAAATTTCAATATGTCAATCTGCTGGAATTAGATGGGATCACGTTACCCTTAATCATTGTGACTTTAATTTATTCCTTAAACCCCAGCACCTAAGACAACTGTCTACCACAGTTAAGGTTGTCAGACAATTTTCTATTTTTGTTTTATAAATAAAATTTTTGTGCAGATTTTTAAGTTTAAACTATGCTCACTATCTACTAGCTGCTTGCCAATAGGTGCCATGTTCCTGAGTACGCAATGACTGGTCCATAGTGGCCATAATCACAACCTTTCCGCCCTCTCTCCTGAAAAGGTATAAATATAGTGTCCTCCCGAAGTTGTCCCAATTTTGGACGCTGTATGGCTTCAGGATGTGACTTTGCTTTTGGATATTGTTTACCCCAGTGGGCGAAGTTTCATGACCTTTCTGCGTGATTGGCAACCTGTGTCACCAGAGAAAATTTGGGGCTTTCTGTGTTCTCAAAAGGAACAAAAGCGACAAAATTTGAAGACGCCAATACTGCAATGGCGTGGCTTTTAGTCAGTATGAAGGTAACAGTGATCATTAGTTGCCGTCCCTCAATTGTTTCCCTCCTCATCAGATATCAGGTTATATGTATGACTATGCCTCCAGCACTCTGGTTTGCGTTCTTGGTGTTTACTCACCCCTATTGGCAGGCTAGTCTTAATTTTATTAGCTGGCTTTGTGATAGCGTAAGTGGCTCAGTGATGTCTACATAATTTGGCAAAATCGGCAGTATGATTTTGCCATGCTCAAGAGCACCTGGACATCTCTTAAGCTCTCAGGTGAACTCATCCTGGCTATAGCTTTGATCTTCCCTTTCTGGGGTATGACTCCTCTTCAGTTAACTTCATGGATAAAAAAATCTAACTGACACTTTAAGGACGAACACTTACCTCTCTTCAGCTTAACGTTGTTCTCCTCCAGATGGGTTAAACATTCTTCAGGTGTTAGATAATCCTTGCATGCCTTAATGAACACTTTAATGTCTTCTAAGTGGATAAGCACACTTGACATCTTCAGATATATAATTATATGATCAACTACTTTCTGTAACGTAGTCATAGCGTTGCACAAGCTTGTAGCATATGTGTTGGTTCATACAGTCCTTGGCTGGTTATCTTCCATACTTCTCCTGATCTTTTAGTGACAGTTCCATATGCCAGTATCCGCTTTCCAGGCCCTTTTTTAAGAATTAGTGCAATCCTCTGAGTCATTTAAGCGCAGCATGTATGCATGGTAACAGGTATGAATCTTTCTTATACAGTTCATTATGTAATCTTTGGCCCATGAAATTTGTTGGGCTCCATCCTTTTTCCTTACTAGTAGTAGGGGCGACTACTGGGGACCTTTGGAGGACGTACCAGGTCAGCATATAATAAGTTGTTGCAACTCTTTTTTAATGGCTTTACTACACTCTTCACTTTCTGGAATGGTAGTAAGGCTTTGATCAGAAAAGTATGTCACTTCCAGTGACAATCTTGAAAATTTCTCCCTTGCAAAGGCCTTGATCGTTGTTCTGCTACTGAAATAATCTAAATGATGATCAAAGAGTTCTTAAAGTTCATGTTCTTCCTTCATGATTGGATCTTGCAGACCAATCTCCTCAATGCTGGCTATTGTGTGGGATGATTCAACGCTTTGTACCAAGCACAATTTTCCTTAGGCAATAGTTTGACCCTTATTAATCTTAAAAGAGTGCTCAACAATTTTTTTAAGGAGGACTATGGTTTTTCTATATATTTTGAAATTTAAAATCTTGGACCACCTGGGGTTCCTGGTCTCTAACTCCTTTGGGAAGTAGATCTCAATCATTGTCTGTTTTTTGGTATATCAATACTAATGTTGAGCAGCATAACCTTCTGTTCTCCAGGAAGTAAATCCATTTAAAACTGGCATATAAGGGCAAACCAGACTTTTCTTCTATTGTCAGTGTTGCTGCATTGTTCCCTTCATCTTTAGTGTATAACTTATTAATTATATGGAAACTTTAATTTCAACTAGGCATACTTGCTTCTTTCACTCCTTCTTCTCCTCATCTTGATAACAAGTGGCATCTAGTAGTTGAGTAGACTGATTAAACTCTGGTTAAAGTTAGTGATTTCTCCTAACTCAACTAGGAACTCATTCCAATGTTTAAATTTTATTTGTTATTATTAAGTACCACAATCAGATCAAACAAGCCAATGCATCAAAATTGCAAGGTAACATTTCTAAGCTCCTAGTGTCTTAGTTGACTCAGGACTCAAAATTTGAACTTGGCCTGATAATTGATTTACAGTTAAATCATAATCTCTTCAGAGCTTAAAAACAATGTTGACTTGAGCGCTGATAATAATACTGCTAAAACCTTGGCTTTGTGTATGGTGACTTCCACTTTTGTAATTCTTTCTGATAGTCATGACTGCGATAAGTATTGCACTGACTGTTTGACTAAATCCGCTTAACTCTTCAGGAAGACAGGACACCTTGAAAGCAACAAATGACTCACTGTCTTTTTTACAATCTTCTTATTGTGGTTTCCATGAGAAATCACCATCTGATATAATGTCTACGATCTAAGTGGGCTTGGAAGCTTTAACCAAGTAACACTGCTTTGTGGGCACAAAATTTGCTTGGTTAAGTACTATGTAAATGGCACAGCCACTTAGCTTTAGGGATCCAATGAAATAGCATCATGACTCCACTCATGAAATAGGTCCCTCTTCAATATTTGTTAGTGCAGTTTGCAACCTAATTTACTGATCCTGTAACATCCTCTTTAGTCCTTCTTCTTTTTTCCTGTAAGTTTTGAATTTTTATTTCAAATTTTTAATTTTTATTTGAGGACTTCAACCAGGAGATGGACATTACCAGAGCTCATAGAGCAAACAAAAGAACTAAAAATGAACAAGACACCAAAAAAACAAAACCTCCAACCAGGCAGGGAGCAGGACCGCTAACCCACCATGGCAGAAGGGGAGGGAGAGTCATGCAGCTCATCTTTAGGCGTATCCATTGTTAAGATTTTGATGACTGGATGATAAGCTATAGTTCCAGTGGTCATATTTGGGAGTTAAGGTGAGCCTCGAGATTGAACAATTAATTATGTCAGTGCAAAGTGAATTTAATTGTAGAGATAATGGTTCACCAAATTTGGGATATTCCATCAAAACCTCAATGTTTGACTGGAACCCTAGATTGTAGTAGATAGATATTTTCCTAAATTAAGCATGTTGAATCCACCAAGGAATACTGAGGATTAAGAGTTGAGAGGGGGAGGGGGAGGTTTTTTATGAAGAAAGAGAGAGGTAGTGAAGAGTAATGGAAGTAGCCATTAAGTTTTGTTATTAAATAAATTGGTATTATTAAAGAAATAGCTCCTTAATAAACACTTTATTATTATTACATATTGAGTGCCAGCAATCCTCATATCACTCATCCGTTGCTCAGTGGGTTTTACCCTGTACAACCAGTTTGGTAGATTCACCTGAATCCGCCAAAAGTTAACAGTGGTCTCACTACAGGGGTCCCGTTGATCAACTTATTATATAGCTCCATATTTGCCACTTAATGGCACAACCGGTTTCCTTTGATGGGATACTACCCTAGTATTTTGAGTTGCCACAATATGAGGAACTGAAGCTTGACTTGGATACTCTGTTACAGGCTCAAAAATTGCTTTTCTGAAAGAAAATATAACTGATTAGCTCGCTGATGCTTTTCACCAACTGCACCTGGTGGGTAGCCATACCAACCAACTTGCTGACCTTGTGGGTGACACTACTGAGCAGCTATACCATGAAGTGTGTAAATTAAATGAAGTTGTTAGGGAAGGGGAGGTCTGCAGAAACAAGCGGCCCCATAACATCATTATGGAAATATACATGGGTTTTTCAAGCGGTTAGAATTCGCTATGTAAGAGACTCTCAATTGGTGGAAAGCTAAAGTGTTGTTATCCTCTTTAGACGTTGCAAGCGCTGATCAGTTCAAACGTTACCTTAAAGATAGTACCATAGCTTACCAAGAGGTGAAGGAGACTGTGATCCATCTGTTTGGGGGAAAGGCAAATTTTTCTCAGCGCAAGGAAGAGTTTTGACAAAATCTTTTCAAAAAAATGAGTCCATGGTAAAGTTTGTGGTGAAATTCATGAATGAGGCTCATGTGTTGTTGGGAGTAAATATCTAATATAATGAGGAGGTGGGCTTAATGATGACGGCGTCTGTCAAGCCATATTGAGAACTGTATAATTCTATGTCATACATTCTTCAAGAGGACGTGGAGCTACTGAAAACTGTTATTCATTTATGACATCTATCCTTCACCTTTAGTGCTCCCAATGTGGAGCGGAATGCTCCTGCATCTGCTACCAAATTTCCATCGAGGAAGGGACCCAAATGACACGGGCATAATTCGTTGGTTTATTTTTGTCCACTTAACAAGTTGGCAATTCCTTTCCATCCCCATTATTATCATTCAGTTTATCCTTGGCCCAATAACAACCAATCGTTTAATATGCGACCTAGACCTCTGGGGGATATGGAGACATAAACCGTTTACATTTGCTTGTATCTCATGTGGCTAAAAAGGCCATTATGCGGCTAGCTGTCTGGGTAGGCTGAATGCTAATGCGGTACTGGCAGCCCTTTTTAAACAGGGAAAAGGGTGAGCAGAGTAGAGAAGGGACGCTCTACTTCCACCAATTCCAACCAAATTGTCTGTGATGAAACTCATGATACACCTAATGTCAGGCTGGGTACACTCCCTGATGATTTACTATTCAACACATACCCTAATATATTCACCTTAAACCGAGGGAGAGATTCTAATAACATAGACTCAGAGCTCCACTGAGATGTGTAAAAGCCTTACGCCTGGCAGATTCTTGAGCGTAATGGTACAGTTGATGGCAAGCCTTCATCAAATGTTGCAACCCTGGAAGGGATGACTGTGGCAATCCCAGTAGAATAAATTTCCCAGGAGTATCCTCATTTCAGCTCTGGTATCATCACTTTCTGGATAACCAAAAATCATAGATGTTCATGTAATAAACACCAATGACTCCTCTTATTTGAAGTGTACATACTGTGATGGTTTTGTGCAAGATACCAAAATTTAGGCGATTATCAATACTGGAGCTCATGTCAATAATATATCCACTAAGATCA